>DWDX01003043.1:0-13878 GCA_018245675.1 Agara michaeli | reverse complement strand
GTGTGGTGGGGGGGGGCGGGGGGGGGTCGGGGGGGGGGGGGGGGGGGGGGGGGGGGTCATTACGATAATTGCGTTTCCCACTAGCGGGCGAGCGCGCGGCTCGGCTCCACTCGCCTCGACTCGACTAGCCTCGCCTCGCCTCGCCTCGACTCGACTCGACTCGCTTTCGTTTCCGAGAAGGCGCTCCGTCGAGTCTTCCCCGCGAACTGTCAATCGCGCGCGCGAGCGATCAGCGTTGCCGGAATGGGGCGAAACAAAACACGCGCGCGCACACGAAAAAACACCCAACAAAAAATCCACTTGTTCCGATAACACGGAGCTCGACGATAACGTTCCTGGATTTCGGGTGTCGAGGTTAAGTTTGTAAATCCGAATGGTGACGCAGGTATGTCACGCTTGCTCTGGAGCTGATAACTGATCGCCCGTTAGATTTTCGATTTCGAAGAGGTTAAGAACCGTTTTTACTCAACCGGAGATAAACGTTGATAACAGCCAACGCGAAAAGGCTTCAAACACGTTCCAATGCTGTCTGCTACGATTAGTATCTCATGAGTCGAACGCTAAAAATGGCCAGGTGTAAAGGCCGAGTCGGTTAGCGCCACTAAGTATATAAACACACACATAATATCGATTTTATCATTTATTATATATAATGTACCACTTTGAAGAAATTAAAGTAAACACCAATCAATTGATATATATTTACAATATAACACACGTCTTATCATGCATACATAATATATTGAATGTTTTTAATATTGGGACTAGTTAAAATTGAATAACGAAATGCTTCTTTAGTCATATTGTTGTGTACTGATAATAATATTTGATCGTTTTTAAAATATTAAAAAAAAATTGTATTTTAACGTTAAATGTATGAAAAGAGATCTGATCGTAATTGTTTGTAGGTTTGCTTATATACATATATTATTATACATATATTAAGTGCTTTCGATAAAAGATTAAGAGATATATATTTATATATTTACCAATGTTACGTTTGGTTTCGTGACCCTCCCGGTTTCTGAAACGCTGATTAACGTGATAATTAACTAATTTGAACGTTATTTTGGACTAAGACGATTTTAGTGTATTATACGGAAAAAGATGGAAGCGACTTGAGAGATGCCCATTCTCAGTAGTGGTATATAGCGTCGCCCGGTGACTACAAAACCATCGAGTGTAGTCAATTCATATTTGTTGGATTGTCGCAATTACACGAGTTGGTTCCGATAGAGCCAACGAAATAGCTTCGTGGAGAGTTAGAAATTTCAAAGACAAAGACGTTTATTTGCACAAATATTGGTACATATAAGGATGTTAAATACAAGTCTACTAGTTGAAGCCATATTTTGCCTTTTACGGCGTACAAATAGACAAATATTTGTAAAAACATTTTTCGAATACTAGTTTAAGTGTTACATTGATCATCGTTTGATTAACCGATAATTAGTCCATGGAGGGACGGTGTTGGTTTATGCGATAGAGTCTAAAAAGCGGTAGTGTGGATGTTCCGTCGAGAGGGTGCTACATATATCCAAATTTGCTTACGGTATTGAAAAGATTCGAATTGGATAATATGTGAATTTTAAAATGCATCTAAATCGGTTGTAAAATTCATCTCTATATACCTGTCTCGCTCACCTGTCTACGGAGCAAAAGAGTGGCGAGTAACGTTTAAAAAAAATCACAAGCGTAACATTTAAATAAAAGTAATTAGCAATTAAACTGCGAGACTTCATATTACCGTCTGCCAGCCTCTGGAAACTGTTCAACGTGCATACGAAAATACACTGTGTATACAAAAGTATGTACTATGAAAAAGATAACTGTAATGCTCGCGCGAAACTCGACCTAGTTTCTAACTGCTGTAGGGTTTATAATTCAACGTGATGCGTTCTCGATGTATCAAACAATCGATCGCTTGTCATAATATTAACCAGTCATTAATTAGTGCTGTTAACTTGACGTGACAATGGGCGTACGCAATGTAAATCGCAATTGTGAATTTAATCATTGTAAAAAGTTTTATCCGTAAAAAAATTTATCCAATTACATGCTCTCAGTAAACTGTCCAATTATATGTTATTGTTACTTGTTGCATAACTAATGAGTGTCTCGACTCGTTCTGAATAATTTATATACATTTAATATTACACATTTACACATTCACAAGAGTCGTATACGAAAAATATATTTGCTACTTGCTGTGTTTGCAGTAGTTTTGATCATACATTATATATGTACTAGCTTTTGCCGGCGACTTAGTCCCGCGCGTATATTATTATACAAATGTTATTATACATAAAAAACCTTCCTCTTCAATCACTCTATCTATTAAAAAAACCCGGCATCAAAATCCGTTGCGTAGTTTTAAAGATCTAAGCATACATAGAGGGACATAGGGACAGAGAAAGCGACTTTTTTTTTATACTATGTAGTGATGTAATTATGTAATTTAAATGCATATTGAATATAGTGGAAGCACTGAAAATTGTTATTAAGTATATAACGTAGGAATCTGAACAACGAACATATATGTATACCTAAGCAAAATTTTGTATATCTATATAAGTGAGCACTACTTAGTCATATAATATAGTACTTAATAAGTAACGCCCGGGGGTACCTTCGCTTGGAAATATTTGTAAGGTTTTCGATTGATTTTCCTTGCAATATTCCTCCTTTACAGTTGCATAGAATTGTTGTTTTATCGATTTTTCCCAATATGCGTTTACCATCCAATGTAATGATAGGTTACATCGATGGAAATTTAAACGTACAATTTAAGTATCACGGGATATAACTGCGAAGAAAATGTGCACGCCCCAGGGAGCTCGCCCGCGGCGGTGTTTTGCTGCGATCCAGCGGCGTTACAGTCGCGAATGGAACGCGATACAGTCGCGAGATGCTGTCGCCGGTCGTACCCCCTCGTTCCACGTACCACGTCACGGCATCGATACAAACGCGACGCAGAGCCAAAAGAGTATTTCTCTTCCACCCGATATCGCCTGAAACAGCAGCGATCTAAAACCGATACCGAATCGATACTGGAAGTGCATCGCTGAAAACAGTCGCCGTCGCTGACCTTCCTGACAGTCGCTCATATATTCTAAGGCGTTTGACGTAGATTGATTCTTGACAGTGTGAGATATTACCGTTCTTAAATATTCTTAGTCGTGTCATTTAGAACAAATACGAGAATTAATGATTTATTTACTGTAAAGGTAAATTGAACCCGGGACTGCGCTACGGAACCTAAAATGCCTTTTCCCCTAATAACCGCAGAGCAAATTTACAACAACAACGTGCATTGACTTTTTGTGTTTTAACTTTGAATATCATTCGCTCTCGTTGTAAACCTAAAATCAAGTTTACAAATACTCGGTCGGAATCAGAATGTTATTTGTGTGAAAAGATTTTATATAAATTAACCTCGAAGTTTACCGTGGGCTGCACGCGAGTTTCCTACTGAATATTAATAATATTATTACTTTTGAAGCTGTAGCTAATAAAAGCGCCCGGTACCTACAGCAGCGTCATCTTCACTGTCACATTGTGTGCCCGAAACGAGGATGGCTGTGGAACTTAGTGGTTTTATCGTTAAGTTGAAACACTTCGAACGTCATATAAATCGTGATAATAACGAGTGTCGGATTGAAATTTATTACGTTTTTTTTTTTTGATTTTTTAAAATAAAAAATGGAGTTTTGAAATGTTATCCTTGAGTACTATATTGCACTTGTATACGGACCGTATCAAATGTGTTCTCAAAATATATTTTGCTCGGTTTCACGTATACTTTTTTCTATGTAGAAATGTATAAAAAAAATTGTCAGTTTCAAAGGTGACTGCTTCAATACAAAATAGGAATAAAATGTTTGGCGGCGGATTATAACAATTCGTCGCATGGCCGGCCCGGTCGGGCGGCATGTGCACGTTGTAAAGGAAACATGACGAGATTTCAATATTAGGGCATATTACATAAAAGGTTGATTTTCGCGGACGGCCGCGTGTACGTGAGCGGACTGCAAGTGTGGACATTTGGTAAATGATCGGTGCGTGCGCTGTTTGGTGTTGGTGACATTCGTATGCGTCGCGCCGCCGCCCGCTACAGTTATTTCCGACGAAGTAGCCGTAACCGCCGCCTCCGCGTGGATTAACAAACTTGCACTTGCGATGGATTAGACCCGTATTCTAATACGATAGCCCCATTCCAACTTCCTATCCGATGTCATAGGCATCTTTATATCTCTCCAATGACTTGTCGCGATGCCAATCGTTTAACAAGATACGTTTTCTCTCGTTTCAAATGCCATGTCACGTTTAAATATTGAGGAAAATAATATAGAATTAATCGTAAAAAACCGATCCTAGAATTCCAAGTATATTATCTATTCATTGTCTATTATTGTACTAAATAGTTGCTATTTTGATTAGAAAATTGTAGGCCGATATGCCCACGGACTAACAGATTACGAAAAACGCAAAGGAAAATGATTTATGGTCTAAAAATGTATAGATGAAACTTTTTATGACAAAAAATTAAACGATTATCAATACAGGCAAAGGCGAAGGTAATTCTGCCGTCGTTCTAAAATATATCGCACCGCACGCAATATAAACGATGAACGTAAATTCTGTTTATTTCAATGTATAACGCGCACGTAAGTATCTTAACAACGAGTCGACTATTTCCACTAATTTAGTTTAGACGCCGATTCTTGCCTACCAAGCACGAATCAGACCTCATTCTCGTAGCGAGCTCCTGAATCTTAATATTGTACAATCTCGCTGGTAATGTCAAGTATAGTGTGTTTACAACGATGATCCATCTCGAGTGACCATCTCCTGACCCATGCGAAGAAGCTGCTCATAAATAAAACATGAACTACGCCGGAATAAGCTTGAATAAACTTTTTGCCGTGAGAAAGTAGTGAGCTTTGTGATTTTCTATATGTAATGGCAGCACCTCAACATTTTTTTTTCTTACTGGCAGTACATCGGTGCTTCGCTAATGCCATTGTTATTTTATATTAACTTTATTATGGATGTATACTATTATATATAATATGTTAGTTGATATTTTTAGGCTATTAATTTTTTTTGCGCCGTTGGCACCACTGTTTTTTGTGTACATATGAAGGTGTTCGTTTTATATTTTTGTACGTTAATTTTTTTATTGAATTGATATGGAATTGTTACGTAAAATTCTTTTGGAATTCCAAATGGTAGCTAAAAATATCAACTGCTTAGCGTTATATAGCTTTAAGGTAGCTATTATTGTTTATTAAATAAATCGGAAAATGAAATTGTAACAATGTTGATATTATTAATGATTTGTTTACAAAATTATGTATATAAAAAAACTTTATATTATATGTTATCATAAGTGTATAAACTAAGTCTACATCTAACTATTGTGTAATTTTAGTAACTTGCCTTACGTTTAAGATTTTTTATAAGTTTTTGACTGATCGATTTAATCTACGTTATTTATAGTCGTGGTCTAACACTCCGTGCATTTCTCGTGAGTCAATGCAAATGTCTTTCGACATTGTTTAGGTACAACAAATAATAGTCAACTGGTATAAGATGGATTTAGTGTGCAAAATGGCTGTCTAATTGCGTCCAGTTCAAATTATCTAATGCTACATTTTTTTTCGATGATTATTCGAATGTTATACTGTAATAAAATATATTGTTACCCATTTTCCACTAAACCCAATTTATATTATAGAATAGTTAGTGAAAGCTGTAAATATACGAAGCGCCGGTTTTATATGTTTTATGTTTTATCTGTTTAGTATGGCCTGCATACATATAGTTTATTGTATGATTGATTTTTACCTGTTCCGATGTATGATGGTAAATAAATGAGATTTAAAACTGTACACCTTGTTTCATTTATATTTACTCTTACTATAGTACGAATTATAATATAATAATAATAGTATTTAAATGAAATAGTGGAAGAGATATTTTAAGAGACATTTCAGAATGCCTGCCCTAAAAGGTATTGTGAGGGACTGCCGTGTCATTTTATAAAAAAAAAAGCAAAAAAATGACTTCTCTAAAGAAGGCAAACGTAATTGTCTTTATATGACAATTACCTTTTTTACCAGATGGTTCGTCTGCCGTATTTGCTAGGTTTGTTAGTATAATAATAAAAAATAATAATACATAATGGTTGGTTGTAACACATGGAACTAGACCTAAACAAAGGCATTAAACTTCTGAACAAGTTCTTCATAATTATTTAAATAGTAAGTAATTATGCAAATAAGTGTTAGAATGACGTAACAAGAAGATAACGAACCATGAATAAAACAAGTGAGATTAATTTTGGAAGCTTCCCAGTGGTCATCCGGCGGCCCGCTTCCCGGTACAGATAAATAAGCCGGTAATCGCGGGTCACCGACTTGTTTTTACGCATTCTGATTATTTATAACGGCAGAGCACCTCGCTAGAAGCGAGAAGCGACGTGTTTCGGGTTTTACGCGGCATTGCCCCAGAATAACGCTCGCTGAGACTTCTCGGTATCTGCGTCGAGTATTTCGATTTCGGAAATAAGGATTCCGGGAAACTGTTGGCCTCCGCGCGTGGCGCTCGGAGGACGCCGCGGCTAGGGTTGCCACTCCGCCACTATTACATCATACAAGTTTTATTCATACTATTCAGATACGGCAGCGAGTAAACTTGGAAATAAAATTAATAACTTATCCATGTTAGTTGTTTTTAACCAGACAAAAATACAAATTTTTGCTTTACTTTTTTATTTCAGTATAATTTAATTATCGTTATAGTTTATTGATTTACGGACTTCACATATTTAATTAAATAACGAATTTTACATTGTTGGTCGATAAAAATTTTATACGACAGTTGAGGCAACCCTAGATGAGGGATAGGAGAACGCAGAGAAAGGAAGGTGTGTGATAAATAGCTTTTGCCCGCAATATGCATGAGCCACTTCGTAATTACGAAGTTTGACGCTATTACCGGGACCTAGCGCTGCATTGTACCCGACCGATGCTTCGCTTCTGAGAAACGGGGAAATTATAGGTTCCAAGTGACGGGGCGTTGCATCTATTATTAAACACGTATTTTAATGATCTCCGTATAAATTGATGTACCCGACGTTTCGTTTGTTTGTAATTATAAGTATTTCCCGCTCTTTTAATACGATTGTCTATTCGTAGAACATTTAATAATGTTTTTTTATAATTACCTACATTAGTGAGTGCTACTTATTACCCGAATATGATGTATGAAATATGAATGTAAATAACATGAAGCAGTGAATTTTAAACAGTTTATTTTATTTATACATTACGAAACGAAAAGGTATATCCATATTATATACAGCTAAGTATAGGATATTTTTGTCCATTTATTTGATAAACTTTCACATCAGAACATCTGAACTTGGTTTGTTAAAATTTGGTACGGCCTTAAACGGACCGGCTATTTTTGAATAAGAGTTAAAAGATCATGAAAATGATTTAGATTTCCGCGCTATCAATGTTGTTTTTAACATTTAGCGTCATTTATATTAATAAATGGTTATATTGTATAGACGTTACGCAAAGTAATTTGATGTAATTAATCAATTACTTGCATTTTTTACTATAATTACTATGAATAGTATAGATGTAATCATACATAATGCATATAGCAGCCCCTGGATTTAGATTAAATCAAAGCTAAATTTAAGATTAACATTATTAAAATGCTTTTATATGAGATGTTTTTTTTAATTTATAAAAACATAGTTTTCACAGTTTTCTATATCCAACTTTTCTATATCCACTCCTCTGCCTACCCCTTAGGGGATTACAGGCGTGATGTTACGTTTTTTACGTTTATATCCAACTTTAGAAATGTATTTTTTTGACAGACACTGACACACTACTGACATTTAAGGTTTCCGTCAATGTCAGCGGACATACTGTTGTCATTATATTATTTGCAAAACAATAAAATACAGTACAAACGAAAACAATTTCAGAATAATAACAAATAAACCAATTAAACGATGGTGTAATTGAAATATTTTGCGGCGACAAGTCTTATCATAACGTGGAAGAATGGCAGCAGCATTTCAGCAGCAAATTTTCGCTTTAGACGCTCGTTTTAATGCATATAGAGCGCCTGGGAATCCCAATTTTAGTAAGTAATTAAGTTAAGTTTATTTTATTATGAAACCCTTTGCTGGGAGAATGCTGGAGCACGTTATTACAATCACTATACAGCTGTGATTAGGTTCTGTCTAACGTTTCTCTTTGATAAACAATGGAACGTCAACTCAATTGGGGGCCTGGCATGGTGTTATAATAATGGTAATAAAAGTATTTTACATTGATCATTTTTTTTCAGAAACTCTGTATATTAGACGCCGGAGTCAGCTTTTAAGGGAGAATTCTAAATTCAAGGTAAGTAAAAAGCATCTGCTTAATATAGAGTAAGGCTGTGTTATCCCAGGCTCTTGGGTCACACAGTGACTCTACTGACATATTTAACTTTGCCCTGAGTCACACAAGTTGTTTTATACATATATATTTACATAAACAGTTTGTGCAAGTGTGTGTGTGAGTGAACAGCAATTATGAGTACGTTTGAAATCAATTCTATTTTCAATTTCGTTGACAGGATATAGACACAATCAAAAAGTATCTCAATATCAGAAGTCAGTTATTACAAAGAAGGTATGGAGTCCAGGACAACATCTCCGTTAGCTCGTCGTCCTCTCGCCCAAGGTCCAGTAGCAAAGTAAATGATACACTTTTTTTCTATTCTTACTGATTGAATCATCATTACTAACTTCTCTTTATATCAACAAAAAATCTAATTTCAAGAATCAGTAGTCATAACCAGGTCATGTCAAGTTCAACCAATAGAACATGGAAGGTGAAATCTATATCCAATTTATTATAAAATATTAAATGCAGTCCCATTTATTTCAGGCCAGTTTAACCGTCGAAGAAACAGTAAACAGTAACTCTAAGAAAAAGAATGATTTGTCCATATCCGAAAACTATGCATTCACTGGAGTACATCACATCTTCGATCAGGTATAATCTTGTATATTTACATTAACTGAATGTAATTATGTTAGTTACATTTTGCGGTTTTCCATTTATTAAGTAATTTCCAATTCCAACATTATTTAATATTATCCATATTGGTGCGTTTTTAAATCCTTTATATTTATGCAGGTCTTATATCGTACTTTTTAATGTACATAGCAGATTCAATAAAATAATGTTTTTTTATTGCTTGTTTACTTTTGTTTTATGTTGTATATTGTGTTTGTCGCGTGTCCAGCACACGCAGCAAGTGAGCGTGGTGAAGTTCGCCAACAACGACCGCTCCAAGCTGTGCTGCGCTTCGCACGACGGGAGCGTGTCCGTGTGCGACGTGACGGCCAGCCCGCCGCGCGTGGCCTTCCTGCTCCAGGGACACACCGAACCCGTCACCGGTATTCACCTTAACAGAGCTATTCCTGCGGTCGTGTTCAATTTTTTTGTAAAAACATCCGAGTAAGTCTCGACAAATATTGTTGCACACTCTATGCTCTGTACATACTTTGCATTGGTGTACGATATGATACAAAAATATTACATTGATGACAAAATAAAATGTAACATTAAATTATTTTTATTTAATAAATAGGTAAATATAACCTAGCTTTATTAATGCTTATCACGAACCTATAAATACTAATTGAGTAATATATTTATTAAGACCTGCTACTGACTGAGCTAATTAACTCTGACAGTCCTATTCCCAGTCCTGTGAGATTGTCTTAGCTCGTGCAGTACATTGGGGGTGGGGGGGTGTCGGCAGACTGCGACTGGTCGGCGTCCAACGAGCTGGTGGTGTCGTGCGCGCGCGACGCGGCGCTGTGCCTGTGGGACGTGGCGGCGCGCGCGCGCCTACGGCGCGTGCTGGACCCGCTGCGGGCGCCGCTGCTGGCCGTCGTGTTCCTGCCCGCCAACAACAACCTGCTTATTGTATCCTTTGCACGTTACCACAAGCGTAGATACTGGTTGTCGAGACTCTCCAAAACTGAAGAGAACGACGAAAGTAGAAGAAGCACGTCATATCTGTGACGGTACAGATATTTTGCAGTCGGTGCTTTTTGGCTACTTCGTTAGTGACCTGGTGAGATGGGACCCGATGTAATAGTATGAACCCACCATACCAAAGTGCATTGTTTATGGTTTCTCCTAATAGTGATGGCTGAAAATCAACCTCAACAGCATAGATAATTCTATCATTACCGGTTTGAAAGCAATGACTTTTCCTAGTGTGTTTACGTTTGAGGTAACTACTATATACATAACATATAGTAGTGTAAACACAAAACTGTTACCTACTAAGCCAACATTACATTTAAATAAGCAATAATTATCATATATTTCTTAACATCAACACAGGCGGGCAACGCGCGAGGAATGGTCGAAGTACTTAATATTTCCACGGGCATATATCCAAGAGGTAAATCATTTTGTGTTATCGATAACCATGTTATTTTGTCCTTCACATCTCCATTGGAACATGAGTTTCTGTAGTAAAACATTGTACGTAGGTGGCAGCAGTATTGTAGGCGGGCAAGTGATGTCGATAGCGTGCGAGTCCAGCGGGCGCATGTTCTGGGCGGCGAATGACAAGGTACCTTTTGTGAATAATTGTGAAACCACTTCATTAGTTGCGTAAAAAAACATTTGTTTCCATACAATGGTCCAAATTAAAGGCAGTCGTATTACGAGCAGTGATATCTGATCTCTATATTGGCACTCGGTGCTTTCTGCCTACCCCGTTAGGGACCTGGCGTGACGGTGTGTGTGTGTGTGTATATCTGATCTAACTAGTGTAGGTTATCTGTTACGTATAGAGAATATAGAATAGGAAATAGCCGATGTCGTCGATAACTTTTGAACGAACTGAACGCTTCGCGTCGCTAAATTATGTTGCAACTACGTTTGGTAACTGTTAGTACTCTATGTATAATAGTCTGTATACATAGATATGAGATGAAACTGGAGGGCACGGTATGAGAGCTCTGTCGGCACGGTGTGGCGCAGGGCACGATCGTGAGCTACCGCATCGGCGGCGCGGGCGCGCTCAGCAAGCTGCGGCGGCTGAGCGTGCGCGGCGCCGTGACCAGCGTCTCGTGGAGCCCGTGGCTGGCGCGCCATCCCGCGCTGCTCGTCTCCGCCGCCGACGACGCTCTCTACCTCTTCAGGTACCTCCCCCCCTCCCCCCTCCTCGTCCAGCTCCATTACCGGTCACGGGTCTCCTCTCATATTGAGAAAAAGTCCATAGACGATCGCGCTGACCAAATGCGCATTGGTGCAACTTCATACAGCTCAGCGAGAGTGCACTAAGGTGTGCAGTCTTCCTCGCAATCTTTTCTTTCACCATTGTAGGGAGTGTTAATTTCTAATAAAACTGAGTAACCCAGATAAACTGTTATGTTATTTATATACCCATACTTCGAGTACTGTTCTCCTGTCGCAGGATAGCGGACCGCGACGGCGGGCTGGTGCTGAAGAAGCGCTTCGAGGTGGCGCACCGGCAGTTCGCGGTGAAGTCGACGTTCTGCCCGCTGATGTCGTTCCGGCGCGGCGTGTGCGTGGTGTCGGGCTCCGAGGACGCGTGCGTGTACTTCCTGGACATCGAGGGGCACGCGGACCAGCCCGTGGTCAACAAGCTGCAAGGTAACAATATTAGGTTGGACCAGTGTAAGAAATGTTGCCATATCTATATCGAAAAGCTTCGTCATTTTTTTTAATAGTCAAGCGTACAATTTTTTTTTAATAGTGTTAAGTTACGATACAAAGTATTGACGTTCAGTTTTAGCAATGGTTTGACCAACATCTTATGAAATACTGTCAACTCAGAGTGACAGACACAAAGAGAATTTTCTGAGCAAACTATTCACAGAAATCTCTAGCAATCTAAGACAAGATTTAATAAAATAGAAACGAAATGCGTGAACCCATATGTTGACGAAGTGCCGTCCCGCAGGCCACGCCCACCCGGTGCTGGGCGTGAGCTTCAGCTACGACGAGAGCCTGCTGGCCAGCAGCGACTCCTCCGGCCTCGTCATCATCTGGCGCCGCGGCTGACATCTAGCGGCCGACACGCGCAACTCTACTTATCGAATAGTTTATTGTTTCAATATTATATATATAAAGTCTTAGTCGTTGTCTGAAAGTGTATTATGTATATATTCATGTACAACATTCCACGGCTGCAAATGATAATAGAATATTAAGTAACTATTCCGATTGTTTTTCTTCCCTTCATGTTCAAATACTAAAGCGGAATATACATTTTTATATAATTAGATCATCAAAAATATGCACGATCAATATGGGTTGTCATAGTGAAGACAGATATTTTGCAATACTATTCAATGATAGATATTTATGATGAACGTCAAGTGTAAATGGGATTTTAAGCGATTAACTATTTGTGTAGCCATTACAGCTAAATCTAACAACAAAATAAAGGGTAAATTGTACTGAAATTTAGAAATAATGCATATTTGCATTGAATCATGTTTACAATGAAGGTAGTTACAAAATGCACAGATAAATAATTATTACCTTAGTTAATGGCGATTGGTTCTACAATTCTCTGACTTTTATTCGATGAAAAGCAGAGATAAATCTGTTTCGTAGTTATCTACAAATAGGCTAAAACTATGCTGAAATGTCTGTTAGTATTATTATTAGACCATCACGCCGGGTCCCTAGCGGGGTGGGCGGAAAGCACCCCTCAAAATAACACTCAAAATAACATCAAAGTCGGGTAAACGGTTCGCAAATGAAAGTCCTATTTTGAGTCACGAGTTTATTTTATTAATTATTTACTTTTCATATAAATACTTTTAAAAGACTCGACAAAGTCACAATATGAAAAACTCCCGATGCGTTACACATTCACTAAACACTGTCGACAGCATACAAATCAACAACTTACAAACAATAAATACCATCATTATTATTATTATCATTATTATTATTGGACAATTCATTCAAATAATTCCTTCGTTTATCATTTCAATGTACATAAATGGTGACGCGTAAACAAATTGCCTATTGGGAGGTTTTCGAAACAGACGTTACTTTGACGGCAACGTAACGGACATCCACCGCGTATCTATTTACACATGTACATTAACGAAACATACTAATTGTTAAAAAAATAATGTTCAGAACAATAAACACGTATTACTACAATTAATAAATTTTCATAAGAAAAAAAAAGATTTTTTTTTTTTTAAATCGATATCATTAAATTATATTTACAGCCAGTAACTAAACAACTAGAACGCGACGATATGGAAATGAGAAGAATTGCACATCAGGTTCACACTTGGACGTATTGCATATTATCCGATGACGTATCGCGCGGCGCGCGGGCGCCTCGGCCGGAACTCATGGACCACCGCTCTGGTGTTGCACGGGTCCATAGGCGACGGTGACCACTTACCATCCGGTGGCCCGGCTGCCTGTTTGCTAGGTTAAGTTTATAAAAAAAAAACAAAAAAACCTCGCCGGAACTCATCCAAACGAAAAGGGACAACCCGATACATAACACACAGAGACCATAATTTATATACGAAATATCAATTATTCTTATTATAGGCCGTCATTATCCTAACCTAGCGATTGAGAAGTTATTGGGAATTTAATTCTTGTAAATATTATTCGAAAATCACTATTCACTACATAGTATAAAACGAAGTCGCTTTCCGCTATCTGTGTCCCTATGCACGCTTAGTAGATCTTTAAAAGTACGCAACGGATTTTGATGCGGTTTTTTTTAATGGACAGAGTGATTCGAGAGGAAGGTTCATAT
>DWDX01003042.1:0-13879 GCA_018245675.1 Agara michaeli | reverse complement strand
GACAGAACAAACAAATGTGCTCATCACACAAATGTGGTTCCTGTGTGGGAATGGAACCCATGACCTTCTATTTAGCAGTCAAGGTCCTTAACCACTAGACTAAAGGCCAGTCCAGTCCACCTCATGCTTTCTGCATACCGCGTTAGGGATTTGGCGTGGGAGTATATTAATAAATAACAAAGGCAACGCTAAGAATCGAACGATCCAGAAGATGCAAGCCGTCGGAGAGAAAGTGTTGCACGCGGAAGTATACTCCCGATTGATAAACAGCACTGTACCAGCTGCCGGAAACCGGTGCAACTGCAACCAACTGACTCTACAACGATCTTTACTTACTTATATAAAATTGATTCAATCCTATGTGCAACTAACTCTACATCTTTACTTATTTATATTGAGTTGTGTATAAAATTGATTCAAATTGTATGTAGTTTGATCATTTAATTCAAAAATTTTATAATTTATATGTCTTTTGTAAATTTAAAGCTCTATTCCACAATAAAACAGATTGTCTTTTGATCTGATTTGACTTATATATAGGTACATCTGTAGACTAAAAGAATTCTGTTCAAAAGACCAGTCTCGTTACCAATTAATAATAACTTAGCAATCAACGCTAACAGTACCCTAATTAAGTGACGTTGTAAAAGCCTTCGTTATTTCAAACTTTTTTCGACTAACTCCACTTCTTCCAAACGCCAACAGATTCAAATCTAAGTATTCAAATGGTAAACAGGACGCAGCTATATAAATATAATCATTTTCGAGTGGTTAGAGACCCTGACTGCTTATCCGCAGGTCGTGGGTTCGACTCCCAGTTAGGACAAAAATGTATGTGACGAGCAAAAATATCTATATAAGTACATATACGATTGTATAAAATTACAATCTTGTTTGTAAGTCTGTTAGTAATTCCAATGAATAAATGAAACGTCCCGCGCGATGCAAGTGCCGGAAACTGTCTGGCTTAGACGAGTGCCAGTCTGCCATTTTTTCCCGAGTTCGAGTATAAAGAAATAATCGAGTTACTTCCTGGCGCTGTTCCCATGGCAGGACGGAAATACTACGCTAGCACTCTACTAATATTATTCTACGTTTATTATTATTGTATTATGTTCTATTGTATATTTTGGTTTCTAGTTCGTGTACTACACTCCTCTGCCTACCCCTTAGGGGATTACAGGCGTGATGTTAAGCTTTTTTTTTCTTTTTTTACTTCGTTGATCGTCGAGATGACAGCGGGCCGATTTTGACACACACGATAGCTGTCACGTGCGTTCTTTATCGGACTAAAGCCATACTGCAACACGGCTAGTTTCATTAGTATCATTGTTATTTAAAAGAGTGCTGGGAGGCTTTTTTTCACCGACTTTTTTCTCCCGGTCTACTATAGCCTGAGGGGCAAACAAATCCAAAATAATTAAGATGATTAAAACATGACCATCATTAAGTGTATGTATGTACCTTATAATGAATAAAACAATTTGAATTTGTTATGAGTGAGAATTGATATATGACATTTGATATGATTATTATTTTTTTGTTTTACGAAATCTTCAAGTTCATGTATGTTTGTTTATTGTGCAATATATTTCATACTCAAATTCTAATGTTTATATTGAGTATTAAGTTAACACATAAAATTACTGAACTTTACATATCATTAATAACTTTCAGCACCTTTCAGATTATGGTAGACCGGAAGACTCCCGGCAAAAAAAGCTCCCAGCAGTATTTTAAACCAATAAAAGTGATATTTACAATGTTGCAGTATGGCTTTAATACTATAATAAGAACGTGTGACACGTTACCAATAACTTAGAGAAAAGTGCTACGCTACTATTTTTCATACATTCATTTACTTTACACATAAACGATGTCCAGACTAAATGGCACGGCATATAGCCATTTTAATCGTCACGCCAAATGGCAAATGCCGTGCCATGTATGTATACAAAACAATTTGTAACAAACGTAACATCACGCCTGTAATCCCCTAAAGGGTAGGCAGAGGAGTGTAGAACACCCCCACATTTCACCAGTTACGTTTAAGTCCCACAATGGAATAGGTGGTGAGCCTGTTGCCATGCGCCGGGAACACATCCAGACACCGAGTTACTGCTAGAAATTCTAAATTAGAAAAATCCAACACTACCCAACCCGGGGTTTGAACCCAGGACCTCCCGGTCGGCAGTCGCGCTAGCAACCGCTCGACCAACGAGGCAGTCTAATATTGAGATAATTTTGTTTATTGGATTGTACTTAAGTAATTTCTACGTACAGTACAATAAGAATTTGTGCAGGACCCAGACAAATATTGCCAATGCGTTTCAGCATACTCCTTATTTCTTATCCGATCTGGAGAGGATCCAACTCATATTATACTAGACACCGCTTGCGACTTCGTTTACGCTTATGAGAAACCATACTCTTTTGATATAGAACATAATAAAGGACCTACTTGAACTAGTTTTATACGTGGTGATAACATTACTTAGGTATTGTGAGAACGCAATAGCGGCAACACATTGGAATTCTTAGGGTCGCGCATTGTGTTCGGAGGTCAGCTTCAAATTCAAATTCAAATGGTTTTATTTATTATAATACAGTCAACACAACGTACAGGATCTTCCTTGTCTGTAACATCGAACCTAATCCTTATTGGTTTCGTAATTTAATATCCTGTATTATATAAAGAATAACCTTTATATTTGAACACAAATTTATATTTAGCGAATTGAGCAATTTTGGAATTTTACACCGACAATATGAAGTTCGAAATCTAGTTTACCACAGCCTCGTTGTAGAGTTTGACTATTACAATTCAACATATATATTTTTTTCTAAATCAAGAGCTGACTTTAGAAAAATTGTAATGAAAGTTACGCATATATGTTGCGGTTCTTTCGGTCCTATAAATTATCAGTAAATCTGAAACCTATAGGCCTTTGTATGAACCGAGCGTCGGTCAGCATGGAGGAGGCGGTTAAATAGGTAAATGGGTGGCGTCTAGTACCTACCTATTTTTAGATCGAGTGTTTCCGGTGATCCAATGCCTCTTAATAGTACGTAATTTACGATCTCGCCACCTGTTTATTATGTTCAGCCGGCTGTATACAGACCGTTGTGTCAATACCAGTAGCGATGAAAAAATAAACACACTAAGCCTTTAACCACTTAATAAAAAAAGAAATCGATAACTCATTTCCTTTGCTGGATAATGAAACACTGAAAGAGAAAAATTATGTTTTACGGTGTTCGGAAACAATAATTCGGTTTACTGTTTGATGCCTGATAGTTATAAAAGTTAATAATGATGAAAAAAGGCATGAAATAAATAGATATTAAATCTCTTAAGTTGCAAATTGAACGAATAGAGTAGGTACCTAATACTGTACGAGTATATTATATATTTCGAGCTTCCCAGAGGTACATTTAATGTGTACGTATAATAATAAACAAACGTGGTATTAGTATTTGTACGTCTGTTTTTGATCAAAAGAGTTTTACGATTTTAATTGCTAAACATACACATTTTATTATGTGAAACTTTTATTTGTACACTATTTTTATACTAACCAGGCCGAAGAGAAGACTTTGTGAATATTAAAGCTTCTTAAAAACATGTGTGTTGTTTATCAGTCTGGTCACCTTAGTTTAGGCTTGCTTAGTTCGCGATCCGATGACCGTATGTTATCCCGAGTTATGATTGTTATTTATTCAAATTTAAACAGTAAGAAATGCTATCTGACCTCGGGACACCTATTTTCGTATTGTTAATGATGAAGTCGGGGTATGAATCTCCCCGTTATTGAAAACGCCATGATTTATACCGCGCTATATTAAAAATCGAAAGTTTTAATAAGAGACTGTAATTAAATTAGTTTGTCATTGAAATAAGGCCAGCGAATCAAGTTACATTATTATAATATATGACAAAGAAATTTCTCGCTACTGGGATCACTGAACCGTTATGTACTCAGGATTATTTACATAACAACGATGTTCAGAATCTTCGCATTGTTCTTATGTATCACATAGCTTAACAGCTGGAGCTCGCATCTATATTTTAGGTTGTTATAAAATAGAACACACAATATGATAATATCTAAAATTATGAATAATCAGTCTCGTATTTATAATCTAAAACAAAAGGTTCCAGTTTATTGTTCTAGTGTCTGTTATGTTAATTTCTGTATGAACATCAACGTACATTAAATATTATGTGAAAATGAGTAATTACTATAATCCTACACGTACTTGGTATATCCGCGGAATGGAACGGAATCGTAATTTTAAATCGAGTAGTTAAGTCTATCCAGATAACAAAATAAAATATATCAATATTGCATCTGTATTGGTCAGTATTATCAAAATTGACAGATTGATTTTTTTTATTAGGCAACTACCTACTTACCTAGCATGTGGGCAAAACTGTATGCTCATTTGATTTTGAGTCCAAATACGAGTTAATTTTATTGTTTTGCAACTATTAATAAAAAAGACATTCTAGGTACATAAATTATTAATTTTTAAACGAAATCCTGTACATATTAAGCTCAAATAATGTGCTATTATGATAAAAACATAATTTGCATAATAAATTAAGTATCTACTTACATAACAATAATAAGTTATTCAAGTTATTTATTATGTTCAAATTAGTTTAGTCAATAATATTTTTATCGATTAGGGGCATACATAACAACTACAATATCATGTCTTGCATATAAAATAAAATATTTACCTTGCTTTACGATAAGAACTCAAACCATCAAACTCTTCCATAAATTCAGCAACCTTTAACGGTTTGCAATTTTAAATGTTATCACTTTATTGTTACCTATGGTTAGATTAGAAATAAGAATGTGCTGTTGAAATTGTTGTAAGCAACAGACGAAATTATATGTATTGTCATAATGCAATTAGAAATTATTATACAATTTATATAGATGACTAATGACTAGATTTAGAGCATGCGTCATTTTGGTATCCACATATCTAAAGTTTATTCGCATAAATGATTGTTTCAGGAACCTCCATGTTTATATAGTCATCCTTAGTTATTCATTTATAATTACCCTAAACAATATTTAGTAACTATATTAATTAGTTTGTACTTGTTTGAAACGTAATAATAATTATGTATGTAAAATCAGCAATGCGCAGAAATAATGTTGTAACCATGTTTAATTAAAAAATCAATGCATGGTCGTGGTAAAGTGTTAATTTTTAATTAGATGGTAAATGATTATAAAATAAGTTAACTATGCATCGCATCGCAAATTAATATAACCGAGGAAAAGGTAACAAGTGTCGCCAAGACGCCACTCGGACGGGAAATGTTTAATCACTTATCTGGGCACGTATGTACCTACACACACCTATCTATATTACTCATACAATCCGGTTTGCCACTTATCGCCACAACTACTCTGTAGAAAGTTAGATGTCAACTATTTCTTGCAAGTTGTTCGCAGGCTCAAATTTCCTACACCGAAAATGTTTAACTTATTTAAAGTTCCGGGAACGAAACAATGGACTTTAGAACAAAGCAAAGCAGGGCCGTGCCCTGCGCCGGCACACAGGTAAGAAAGCTTATATTACAGCGGTTTTTACCCACCTTTAGTATACTGCGCCGACGCCACCGCCAGCGAGCCGAGCAACAGCGCGGCAAGGAATCCTCTCTCTCGGCGAAACATTTTTCTTGATTAAATTTATGAACTTATTACAATTTCTATCACGTCACTACAGTAAAAACTTGTCACAAGCTTCAATCACGCACTCACCGAGTCTCGTACTAACACAAATCACGCACACTATCACAGAAATCAAACGCACATCCATTTGAAAAATGTTCGTTTATCCGATAAAGGTAACCGCTTCGCACGACTCGTGGGACGAAGCATGCAGGTAAAACGAGTGAGCCTTATTAAGTTTCAATAACTTATAACTACTTATTTAACACGGTTGCGAGTTAACTAGACACTATGTAGTTGATCGGACGCGGTAGTTCTGCACAGATTGTACGATGAAAACTTCACATATTTTCGTAAAAGAGTTTCGAAGTTCGGAACGACAGCGGGCGTACACCACACGACCGCCCAACGCATCGTTCGCGGCAGACTGGCGTGAAGTGAGCGAACAATCAACAAGTCGCGACCGCGCGTGAGGCGGGCCGTTGTGCCCGGAGCATGCGCCATCCGTGTCTAAGTTCATACTTGAGTACCTGACCAACAACAATGTTGGTTCCCTATACGCAACTTATAAAAAGATTTAAAACTATTCTTCTTAAAGTTAGTATACATGCGTGCGGTGTACAGGTTTGTACAGTATTTCCAACGTTTTAATGTTAATCACGGTAATATTTTGCTTACCTGCCTATAAAGACCCGTTATTCATAATTTCAAGACATTTGTTAAATATTTCGAAACAGCTGCATTACTTAAGTTTACATGAGAAACTACCGTGAAAGGCTCAAGGACATAGGTAGGTATGCGAACATCTATACATAATATATGCTGTAACCCTGTAACATAACATATCGTTGGTACAATCTGAGATTTGGCCCGATTTCTATTACAACACATCATGAAGTGTTTATTTTTATGTGCATAATCTTTGTTATATTGTTATACAATAATCTTAATATAAGTACGATGATTTTTGCTGTTTATACCTAGTTCTGCGTCAGATATTATAATATCAAGGAGCGCTTGCCTACATAATTATTCCTAGCTGGTCGTCTGCCCTACCGGTCGCGTCTTATTGTCGCCGGTGACTTAAAACAGGTTTTTTCGCGCAAAAACTAGATTCACGTTCCGAGATCTTTCGCGCTCCATGTACCTACCTACTTACACCGTGGCTATTAGGTAGAAAGGAATAGCATAGTAACATCGTTAGATCAAAATTAAGGCTGCATGGAAGCTACAGATTCTATAAAGCATTAACGTTTGACATTATTACTACCAAAACTAACAATAGACAAGATAGATTCGCTAACGTCAAAAATTGGTAATTCATAGCTATCAGTACGTCTATCTGATTAGTCTGATTTAAATAAATTGATTTAATTGATTTACATAAACTTTGGTTAATAAAGTAAGGTGCTGTGTTCAATGCCGATGTCCTAATGAAAAATCAAAAACATTATCGCTATTAATTAATTGCGTCTACAATGTCTCTAATGTTGTATTCCGGTGTGTTGCGGTTTAAATAGGAGAATATGATGATCTCTCGCAGAGGAACCACAGCTGGAAATAACCGCGGAAGTATTCCCGCAACTATTTTGTTAGCGAATAAGCATTTCTTTATTATCTATCATGATTTCTCCATATGAATATGAGGATAATAGACATAAAATAAATATGAAGATAAACATTGAATGATTATATGGATGTACATAATAAGCAGTGGTATCCGAAGGGAGTGGATTTCAATTTGTTACTCCTAAAGTTTGGGATCAAATCCTGGCACGCACCTTCGGCTTCAAAAAGTTACGTGCGGTTTATAAATTAAAAATTAAATATCCCTCCTTACCAACGATTAAAGAAAACACCGTGAGGAAACCTGCACACTTTAGGCTACGTTACAAAGTATTATTGTTGTTTCTAAGGAGCGTTGAGTGTACCAATACAAAAAAACAATCCGCACTTGAGCAGCGTGTTAGGCCACCGCCTTCAACGTTCTCATTACGAAAAGAGATCCGTGTTTAGTAATAGAAATGGTGTCCAGTTAGTAGTACAATAAATCGTATAATAAAAAGTAGTATATCGTATATAATATAGTATATAATCGTAGAATAATTAGTAGTACAATAAAGGATAGACATATATAAATAAATAGATAAATAAACATAATAATAACAAGAAATTGGTACAAATATAAGAGGTAAGGGTTTATTTCAAAAGTTGGTAATCATTGTACATAACAAAGAAAATTAATAGCACTCAACATTGCAATATTGTGACTGCAATTGTGTTTCATCCTGTCCTTCCTTGCAGTTTTCATGGCTTATTCGGAGGTTGTCCTGTGTCTGTGAAAACACAATTGCATTAAACTAACAATATGTCCAAGGCAGATTTAAATATATAATGTACATTTTATTGCACGAGGACGAATGCCGCAGATCCATATTTAGTACTAAATTAAAGTATCATGCTGACAGCCATTTAAGGGTATCAAAATTGTGCCTCAGGTAGGTATATTTTTTACACGGCTATAATACCATTGCAAGTATAAAACAACTTACTCTGTACTCATTGTGGTCGACTTTCTTGTACTCTCTATTTCTAGACCTAATTTGACTACCCCCACCGCAGCCAGCACTAACAGGCACACATTCCGACCACTCCGACCATTCGCTGAAGAAACAGTTCGCGTTTCCTGACTTGTATTCTGCCACCACTGGTTCTTCTGCGACAGGTCTATGTTGAAAAGAGATGGATTAATTTCTATTTAAAAGGGAAGCATACAACTACATCGATATGTAGTGACCGACTGATCAATGCTTCGACAGGCTTACCTAACGAGGACAAATGCTATCAACTGTTTTATTTACCCTCCAATCTACTGAAAGTGTCACCAATATTGCCATTATTAGACATTCTTAATTTGAAACAGAGGTAATCGTATTTCAGGTTGGTAGTTTCTTACCCTTGAGGAAACAAAAGCCAACTACCAACCAAATATTTCAAAGCACGTCTTTAATACAAACACGTCTTCACTGATAAAATAGTAGAGAAAAGTCACATTGGGCGGTTCTAATTATTCAAAGAATTCGCTTTCAAAACTTATAATCACCTTTGGAGTACTTTTTTATGTCATCTAGCTCTCCATATTTTTCATGTAATTGATTTTAAATCCTGGTAGGTGTTGTGTAACATGCGTCAAAATGACAACAAAATATTAATGATATTCGCCAGAAATAGATTTACAAATAAATCACATAAACATCACTTACTCTTCAGTTTCTAAGTTATCGGCTCCCTTGACGCTATCTTCCTCGGCAACTGTGAGTTAAAAATATTTCAATATTATGACAATTTAAATTTTCAAATGATTATTTTGATGGTTTTTTTTTTTTCTACCCTTTTTGTTGGTCCACTGCTGGACCGGGTCTCCTCTCATGGTCAGAAGGATTTAGGCCATAGTCTACCATGCTGGGCAAGTGCGGATTGGTAGACTTCACACACCTCAGAAAAATTTATGATTGATGATTGCTTTGATGTACAAAATAATAATATACATATGTAGTAACAAGTTGTTATGTATGGAGTGAACATCCTGGTATCCCTTAGTTATTTGCAAACGGTAAGTGAATAAATATGTAATAATACCTATAAATGATAGTAGAAATTTTAAATTTCAAGCACAGTGGATTCAACGATTCAACCCGCTTTTCAAAGCATTTGTTTTCAAAACTACTGTTCTACATTCAACATACTTAGGTATATTAATATAGCTTACAAAAACAAGTTAAATTTATGTTATGTTCGGAATCAAATGCTGTTAAAAATGAAGGACAGGCCAAATACCTTCATCGTCGTCGCAACCGCTCAGCTGATATTCAGCCAATTTTCTGACATGAATGTAACCAAAGGGCTTAAGATCTATTAAATTCATCTGATAGAATGGAGAGTCTTCCTTGAATGATCCGACTTCAACTCTATTTACGGTTTCAACTGGTAGTGTGATCGCTGCCGCAGTCTGAAATTATCATATAGCCAAAAAAGCAATAAATTACATCGTCAAGACCCTCTGTTTATTAGTAACTTTATTAATTCTTGTGAAAAACACTTTGTGTTGTTGGGAACTTATGAGATACGGATTGGTCAAATTATGGGAGAATATTTATGGTCTGATTAGATCTTAGACAATAGACCTTAAACAGTTCCTCTTGTATAGCAATACTGTTTCCAGTAGAGAGACGGTAAAAGTTAGGATAGATCAACAATTAAGTTATCTGTTTAATTGGCTCCAGTAAACAATTTATTGTAAATATTTATTTAAGTAGAAAGAACTCAGACCTTGTTGCGTAATATACTGTGCGGAATGTATTAAATCCAATAATAATTGTACTTTACCTCGTACGATATTCCGTCCATAGTCCCAGCGTCCCAGGGATATAAAGGAATTTCCCATTCATCCAGCCAGCCTTCGTCAGTGCACAGTTCAAACTTGGAAACACCCAAAAACCAATCCGGGGATGGTTTCATAGCGACTGCGATTGAAAATAAATGGTGGATTCTATCGACTCTGAACAATGAGTGGGATGGTTCAAACATGTAAGGGTGATGCCTTCTTTTGCCTCTTATTAATGTTCTCGTGCCGCCGTCCTCCCGCATCTGGAACAAGGTAACAATGTTGCCTCTCCAAATTGCTATGATGAGAATAAGATGTTTTTATATGAGCATTTTCTAAATGAGTACTAACAGGATGTCCCACCATTTCTATTGTTATTAAATATACTGAATTTATACCTCTCCAATTATTTCCCTTTCAATAGCTGAAATGTTTGCTTCTTCTGCGAGGAGCTTCAATCCTGGACTCGCGTGGTCTCCTCGTTGCCACAATGTGTATTCATACGCGTGAGACGCTCCCACCATATGACTATAGCCATTGTCATCGGGTTTGCTGGGATAGTGACGTGGATGTGACATCCTGGACCAACGACCTTTGAACAGCACCTATTCAAATCAAATATTTTAAAGAGTCATCTTGATAGATCTAACAATACGAACGTAAGCTTGAAGTTAAGTCTTTCAGATTGACAGATTAAACACTATTTATTCCTGGGAAAATTTATCACAGGCCTTATGAAGTGCTATGTGAGCAAATCATAGAGCAATATTTATTCGATTTTAAATTTATGCTTCTATTTCATCTGATAATATTCAAATTTTAACTTTAAGTAGATTTAGAGGCAGTTGTAAGCCAGGTGGATAGATTATATTATGGTGATTTAGTATTTTAGTCAATATTCGAAATTAATAATTATCCTTTCTGTTCTTGCTCTTGCAAATACATACCTCATAGCGGGCTTCACTGCACAAGTTGCAGGTTACATTTGGTAAATATGGAGGAGAGTCCAAGGGCTTCCTGTCGTCTTTCTTCAACAAAATTGTCAAGTTCTCTCCTGTATACCAAGCCTCTCCATTTTCTGCAACCGTAGCGCGGAGGCGCACGTTTTGCTTCCGTTCATTCAGTTTTGGGGACAGCCAGTGGACCTAATGGGATTTCATTTTGTGACACTGAATTACTGCTAACTTTTATACAATATGTCAATGTCTACAGCCCTTTTTAAGTCCACTGCTGTTCACGGATCTCCCTCAGAAACAAGGGAGCTCAGGTCCAGTGCGGATTAGTAGACATACAGTTTGTAACTTTACGGCCTTTAAAATCTCTTTGGGATTATTGGTATATTAAACGTTTTGTCCTAGTTTGTATAAAGCTAATCTATAACGAAACAATGAAATTTAATCGGAAAAAAAATCCTCCTAAAAGTCAACGTAAAATGTTCAATTTTTTACTTTTGCTCAGCGAACCGGGCAGAAACCACCCGGTAATAAATGAAGCCAATAATACATTTTCATTTATTAAGTACGAAATCAGAACAAGCAAATGGGTAATTGCAGAAAATACCATTGCTTGTATATATATGTATTTATGTAGAAATTAATAGTTAGGTATGTTCTATTTTATTTGTTTATATATCTATCTATGTATAGTTTACTTTTAAAAATAAAGTACAGAAGAAATTTTGTACACTTCTATTCTTCCTTCGAACATAGGAATGATAATAAAGTTATTTTTGTTTTATCTAAATTAATCAAGTTTCGATTGAATATCAAAAAATTACGTGGATTTGAAAATTTGTTGATTAGATCATCGCTGTTGAGATAATAAATTTTGTAATTGAATGTCGGCAAAAATACTTACCTCTATATGATATTTTTCGGAATTGTCGGCACTTTCTACCGAATTAAAACATCGTTCGCTGTATCTGGATTGCTGATAAGAGCCCAGCGTCTTCAAGCTGCCCGCTTCCATAGGTCGGTGGTTACTCTCGTAAGTGCCATTGTCTGCGTCTGGATCCTCCACCGTTATCATAAACCAGCGGAACGGTCGGGTATGATTGTTTGTTTTTAGAATTACTGGAAGACAATATTGTCGGAGCGTTTCAACGTCTATGAAATTCAACTAATAAAAATAAAACGACGCTTAGAAAAACTGATGGATACTTCGACAAAAAAGTATAAGATCGGACGGATACTACAAAAATTGGAAGACAATGTTTCTTACAAAAATACCTCTTAATAATAATACAGGAACATAACGTAGCAAATCATACTTTTTTAAACAATTCATTGTTAACGAGCTGTTCCCCATGGTGTTGTTGGTAAATGTCGTGATAAAAAGTAGGCTATATGTTGCCCTGTAACCTCCTCTAGATTCCACTGAAAGTCCCATTAAAATCGGTTCATCCGTTCCCGAGATTAACTCGGACAAACAGAAAGACAAACAAGAATTTAAAAAAAAATGTATTTGTTTTAGTATCGTGTAAATAACTATAAACTCTTGAGGAAACACGGATACTTTGAAATCACAGACAGATACTTCAATTTTATTTATATGTAATAGATGACATTTGACATTAAGTGATGAAAGGGGATGATTAAAGAAACAAATTGCTCTAATATAGAACAGTGCCACAGTGGTCTCCTTATACTGGACGTTGGCATTGCCGCAAGTCAAGATAAGGTGTCATAAAAAGGAAGACAATAAAATTATTTATTCATCATGTACAATGTACATAGACAAAGACATTACTCATCGACCGATTTAGTGTTGTTTGTTGTTACGTTGACTCAACATAATAGATCTGTATCGGTAGGTATACAATGTCCCCCATGGCACCGTGGTACCTTTTGAAGGTTTCCCCCCGTAACAAAAAAAAAAGCTATACAATGTCCCTAATATATATTTACTATGTAAATTTTATAGGTATGTAAATTATGACACAGTGAATTTAAGATTAACGATAGTAAACATAACGGCTTGTACCTATATAAAGGTATAAGCTAAAGTAAACGCCTAGTCGAATTTAGTAGCAACACTATTTAATAAATTTTGCCGTTAAATGCCTAAAGGTTATATATTACATGATTTACTTATTTTAATTCAAATCTTAAATATTTCACTTTGTTGCAGTTAATTTTATTTCCGAGATAAGAGGATTTGAAGTACAATCACGGTTGATGAGGAAAATGGGTAACTTTGTACAATGCTTGTCGTTCCGGTTAGCCACAGAGTATTCTAATGTAATTTTAGCCGAACAAGCATTTACATTATGAATTAAATCTCTGGCAATTAGGAAATCCTTATGAAGACCTTAGTACAAAGTACTCACAAACATAAGTTTGGTCTGGTAGGTAGATGTTTTTGGAGTCATTTCCTCTGGTGACGATGGACAGCTCGTAGATTCCCTTGTTTGTGCTAGGCGGTAGCCCCCGAGACTGGGGTGGCGTTTGGTCGCATATTTTTTCTTGTCCCGTCGCTATTGGTGATGTTACTAACAGTAGAACTGTTAGAAAATACCTTGAAAATAAAGTACAACTGAGATTTTTCTAAAACAATCATATAACACCGATAGGTCTTAAAGCACAATCTTTCGTGTCGCCAAATCAAACAGCAGCTTATTATAATCATGAACTCCAGGTGTGAGGTGAGAGATGTCTAGATACTATTTATGTAACATGACCATAAAACAAGGTAATTTTTAAGTTATGTTAATATAATTTCGACTGCCTCGTTGGTCGGGCGGTTGCTAGCTCGACTGCCGATCGGGAGGTCCCGGGTTCAAATCCCGGGTTGGGTA
>DWDX01003041.1:0-13881 GCA_018245675.1 Agara michaeli | reverse complement strand
TGCAATAAAAGTATTCTAGGCAATTACAATGCTGCCCAAAGTCACTATTCCACGCGGACGAAGTCGCGCACAAAAGCTAAAATTTTTTTTTTATTTTTTCTTAAAAAATATCCTATGTTACTTCTAATATCTCCATGAATATGTGTACAAAGTTTCATGATGATCGGTTAAATAGTTTTTGTGTGAAAGCGTAACAAACACACTTACATTCGGATTTATAATATTAGTAGGGTTTTATTAAACCTAAAGTTGGGATACGAAAGTTGGACTTCATATTTAGTGGTAATACTATTCAACATTATAATAACAAGATTATTTAGTAAGTACAGCCTACCCAGTGGCATTAATATCAAAGTTGCCGTAAAATAAACTTTTAAGAAATAAATATATATAACTAGCATTGTCGCGGCTTCGCCCGCCTGGAGATCAGTATTTCACAAAGTTTTTTTCGCGTAAATAACAACCCCACGTGAATTCTAGGATAAAAGTAGCAAACCGATAAATTTAAGTTAAATATATTAAAACTGTTACTGTGGCTCAATCTCAAGATTAACATATGCCATCGCGGACTTTTTTATAGGTTTTCTTAAGGACAATGTTTTTGTAGAACATTGTTTTTATGTATCTCATAAGGTTGAGTCAGCGTACGCCCTGTAAGCGTTCAGGAAGCCCATTTTCGGCGACCTTTTCGTAAAACAATGTAATTCCTAAAAAAAAGTGGCAGAAAACAAGTAGCCTATATTCATCGCAAGATCCTCAAGTATCTATATATGAAATTTCATCACAATCGGTTCAGCGGTTTGGCCGTGATGACGTCACAGACAGACATACAGACAGACAGAGTTACTTTCGCTTTGTATTCGCTATGGATAGTATGGCTCTATCAGGTTAATTTACCACCAACTGCCACCACAGCTATTCCCCGAACATCACTGTCAATATACCTACGAGTAGGTACATATTCTAAATACATTAAAACAAATTATATGAACTAGTTTATTTAATAGACGATACATATTGAGTAGTTAGTACGTAACAATGCCAGGATATGAATTTTCATTAGTCAAGTTTTCGTTTTTGAACTTGCTTGATCGAATCAAAGGGTTAATGGCATAATTTTTAACGTAACTGTGACATTGCATTATACTCGTTTACAAAGATATAGTTTTTTTCATTTTTGTATGTTAACATTCTGTTACAACATTGAAATACCATTGAACTGCAAGCAAAATGAGATACCGCTAGTAATGGGTTCCGCTTCGGGTATTTACGATATACGGAATATGATTAATAACTAGATGCAAGAGAACCGACTCATGCAGAGGAAAACGTGCCAGCATACACGTCGACGGCACGTTTACCTGACACATGTTTTTACTTCGGTATAGTGTACTGAAGTATATCTTTAACTTCGTATATAAAATACGTTATATTGAACTATTATAGATTGATTATACATGCTACTATTATAAATGGGTAAGTGTTTGTTTGTTTGTTGTCCATCTTTCACGACATAACGGTACAACGGATCGACGTGATTTTTGTTATGGAGATAGTTGTCGGGTTGGAGAACAACATAGGCTACTCTTTTTCGTTGGAAAATATCGAATGTTCATAGTAAAACACGTTTTAATCAAATAAGCACGACATATGGCGTTACGCGCGCAATCATGAAATTATGCGTAAACAACCGCGAGTAACAGCTACATGTAATTAAATAAATGACAATATCAATACTATTCCTAGAAATACTTGAAATAGACAACTTTGCGAGTCCGACCAGCGGAGCGACAGACGGAATTAAGCAACTCACTTGACGACGGCGGTCCCGCTGCACGCGCCCCGCGCTCCGCACTCGTTTTTCGTGATGTTAACTTGCGAGTCTCCGGTGCCCGAGGTGGCTCTGGCGTGGAGCGCCTCCCGGTAGTACTTGAGCCCCTCGTACAGGATACCCGCGAGGAAGATGGCCACCGCGGAGCCGAACAGCTCCAGCGCCGTGTGGGTCATCCAGCCGTTGAACAGGATCTCTTGGTGCACGCTCGCGTGGAACTAGAATGTACATGTTACCGTTTGTAAACAATGCGAAAATTTACCGAAAAAAGACTAACTCTCGCTAAAACTGATACTTGAACCGTCAAAGTTGAGCGATGGTACATTGCAGAAACGGGACCGTTGTAGATCCCTGTTCTATATTTAGAATCAGTTGCTAAATTTAACTTGCATGAAACTTAAATCTTACGCTATCTGTATTTCCCGGTTCTAAATTCCCCTTAATTTTCCTGTTTACAGATGTCAGCAATAATTGTTTAAGACTGTAATGTTTGTATTTTTCGCCTAGTATTTCGTATAGATTTCTACACAAGAAACGATTTACTGAGGTTCTTCGCAACACGAGCGCCGAAAACAATGGTGTCGCAGGAAATCTCAAATCACGAATGCAAAACACATAGCCGTCTGTAACTAATCCACTGACACACAGGACATCAAATTCCACGAATATTTTCACAGTGAATGGTTTACGGTGGACCTAATATTTCTGAGCATAGCAGTGAAAGCACGAGGATTCCTATTTAAAATAACAACAATGTCTAAGTTTTGTACAAGTTACAATACTTAACTGTATTTCTGACAATAGACTTTACCGCAATTCTAAAAGTGTTTGCTTGTGCGTCTGTTCCTGATTTTCTCCGGAAATGTCGACTGATTTTGTAGGGGTTTTTTATTGGCAGATTACCGATGTTATAAGGAATAAGTTAGACTGCTTTTATCTTAAAACAAAAATTACATTTTATAAACTACATAAAAGAGTATTCTAATTGGGTAAAACCGCGGGTTTAGCTAGTATTTTAATATAATTATCATTTGGTAGAAGATCTGTTTCAGGGAGGCACGTAGTCACACGCGTCACGTGTAAATATTTATGTCGTAGGGTCGTCCTTATCTACCGCAGTAGTGTAGGTCAATTTCGGAAATTATTTTATCTGTGGTCGGTGGGAATACATATGTTATCTGTGTCAGTGTTGTGCCTCGAGCTCTCTTGCGGTTCAGATAAGAAATAATGAACAGATTGTTTCTTTCATGTCGCTTTTTGTGAATAACAAGACTGCAATAACATTATATTTCAAGGAAAATTATGTTCAATATAGTTCTTTATAACCTATAAACCGTCGTCGAAGGACATTTGAAAGTAGATTTCGTATGGAAAAGCGTGCAATTGACCATAGCATTATTTGGCGATTGCATAAAATTAGGATATTTCGTTATACATAAGTAGTTGTAAAATAATAATTCATATACCAATGTTATATAATCATACAGTTTTCTGATATGATTTACTAATTATGCTACTCTAGAGAATTTAATAAATTTCATATTGATCGATAACTGTAATACACGCTACAAGCAATGCCCTTGAATATTTCTTTGTAAGAAGCTACAAATCGTAAGTAGTAGGACACGGGAGCTATATGAGGATGAAGTCGGAAAAATATCTCATTTCCATGGAAAAACTTGTTTCAATAAAAGAAGCGCTATAGATGGCGTCGCGGGCGCGATGACGGTACGACGTGGGACGTAATAAATTATTTCTCACACGCGGGTGAAGCCGCGGGTAACAGATAGCAGAGAATTAAATACAAATAGTCATAAATATCGTAAAGCGAAACAACTGAGCGTCTGTGGATAACGAAAAAAATGTTTACTCCACACTGTGAATACGTCGATTCGATACGGGTCAAGTGTTTGACACTGTCCGTGTACCTACCTACCGCTACACCTATAAACAATTACGATAAAACACGTACTAGTGCGCCGACAGAATTATTGGCTTATTGCACGGTTGCTGAATGAGACCCGTGTCCCCGCCGCCGCGGCCGGGTTGCGGCTATGCTCGTTAATCAAATAATCTGACCGATAGGTATACTAACTGTCGAGATATTATCATTTGTGATGGCGATGATATTATATGAAAGCTACCAATTCAGAAACAATATAGTATATACATGCATCCGAGAGTTTCGGGGGCAAGTTTCCAATCCGTCCACTGATCCTTTCTCTATCGCAGAGACCTATCCGACTTGGACATATAAAGGGTTTTAACAATATCGAACTTTACGTTTCAGCCCACAAACTACATACCACCATCGCGTGCGAGCCAGAACATCCGTGGTCGCCGTGGGTAGATTCGCTGGCTTCGTGGTGGTGGCTGTGGTCCATGGCTACCGCTTCTGTAACAATACAAATCAATTTTAAATATTTCACCGTCTTCGTCCCCGACCCGTATCACTCCACGGCCGGACATACCTAAGGCTTCCCTAACTAGTTCCGTCGCTTTGCGTGTGGAATTGTCCCAATTATTATTATTAGCAAATAGTTCAATGAACGCATACCGATAAGTTTTGGTCCCATAGTAGCATTCGATGAAGTATCCGTTAATTGATAGATAGATTACAGCCAGGTAATTGGAGGCTTCCGTCCTCGCCGAGTGGAGTTCGCAGATAATTGGTGTACGCGCACCGACCTGTTAACTGCGCGTACTATTGTGGCGATGTAGTCACAGGTGCGACGGAGGTGTTTTTGTTAAATTCTCTCGAATATGTATAATAAACATGTACGTAAAGGCATGCGATATCGGTCTGTTCATATTTTAAATAAGTATTTCCTTTGAAAAATTCGCTATAAGCAAAATTTTTAATCTGTACCGAACCAATAAAAGTAGTTTTTCTTTTTATTACCTATGACTAGTAACTAAAAGAAACAAAAAAACAATCGTTAAACCCCGTCAGAAGCCTGGCAGTGAATGTGTTTGGGCTGCAATGATGATATAGAATATCCACTCGGATGTGGAGAGGTCAGTCGTTGGCATTAAATGCGGCGAAACGAAGCGGCAAAATACGAAATGAAAAAAATGTCTTGTAATTAACGATTAATAAATACACAATAACCGAGTGTTTGTGGAGCTTCGAGTGAGTCAGACATCATTGTGTCCCGCGGGCCGCCGTGTGTGCTCAGGTGCCCGGCTTGTGTACAATGGCGATGTATGCAAAAATGAAGAAAAAACAAGTTATTAACTATTAAATACAGTAATAACAATTAAGTATAACTCGTGCAATGTTTATCGGTGAGGATGCGACCTTCAGTAATGAAAAAATTATACACGAGAATAATAATGTCTTAGGGCGATTCACACATGAACATTCCGATCCCAACTTGAGCAGAGCCCGTACCTACTATATAGTATAACCGGGAGCGGATAAACTAGATTTAGACATTTGGCAATACAAGCTTATATTCTGATTGGAAGCCTTCATTTGCCTTAGAAAACATTACATTCGGAATTCATACGAGCAGATTTCCTTGTGACATTATCTTTTAACGCGTCAGCGTGTGACAGTCGATTCAAAAAAACCAATACTACGTCGTAAAATTCAAACTTCGAATACCTGACCATCCAAAGTGGGAGAAAAACATCTAAGCCACTGGCGATCAACCATCGGCGTAGCCGCTTTTTGCTCATTCGCGGGTAATGCCGTGATTGCTCATAACGAGTCACTGGAGCCGCCACTTTGCGTTATGCTCTACTTATCTACATGCATCTAACCCGCTGGCTGCTCAGCGCACGCGTGGTTTATGCAATATACGTGTATTTGCATTGTTTAGTCACATTACGTGGAACGTTTTTAGTGTATTTATTCCGATTTAATTTGAAATGTTATTCAATGCCACCTTAACTCCGACTCGTTAAAGGCTAACCTTTCTGCCGGCGCAAGGACGTTTCTTGAGCACGAAAGTTATGAAAAATATTATTTGAACACAATTGTTTTCTTCGGAATTTCTATGACCCTTTTTTAACAGTAGACGCCTTACCGCACGAGGCAATAATGGAAAATGGTTACCATGTCTCATTAAAATAAAGAGTTGTACGGAAATCCCTAAGTACACTATGACGTCAGAAATACCTCAGAGAGAAGTTTATGTTACATTTTATTATCACGAATGCTATTCATGTGAACAGAACATATTCCTTGCCCAGTGTTCGGTTCACGAGAACATACTTAACTTATAACAACAGCGTACTCGTAATTGCCTTGTTAGTTTTGTTTAAAGTTTTCAACTCTGTGTTTTTAATAATAAATGTACTAAGTGTTACCTTTTACTTTTACCGTGTTAGTTGAATAACGTTGACTAACTTACTAACGAATTATGTAAATACTAAGTATCTAAGAGAACACAGCGAGTGTCAGGTGTTTTTAAAGCGTTCATTTATCAAATACGGGTTGACCGAAGTACAGCTTGACAAAGCTTTACGTTAAGGTAAAATGTTCGAACACCATAAAGCTTTAAGAGTTACAATGGTTTATCTGACTAGGGATCGCCGCAAGCAAGCAAGCTCGGCTTTCTCTACGGCTTGCGCAACCAGGCTAGTGCACTTGCAATCGACTATAATAGGCTTTAGCTTTTTATGCATGCGACCTCCATTGGTTAAGTAGGAAATTAGATTGGATGAATTTAGAAAAAATCTACATCTTTAGAAAGATCAGTGTAATCTGACTCGACCGTGTTACAATCTCGAGTATATTTTTCATTTTCAGCATCCCGAATTATGTTTAATGAAAAAGATGTACCTACAGTTTTTTGCGGGAATATTTTATTGCAAATGGTCTTTAAAAACGATCGTCTATTTATGTTCAATTATATACTGTGATTGTAATTGACATTTAATATTCAAGTACCAGAAAAGCGGTCAAAGTCACAGAATCGCCAAATTAATAAATAAAAGTGAAAAGTATTCGACCTCGTGCTCATTGTGCAGTTGCTAAAGATCATTGACCCCGATGTCCGGGAGCGGCTTTCCATTCTCTTATCGCTCTTATCACTGCTTGCACTTGCAATAAAGTCAATCAAAAGTAATATTCGCATGTTTTATGATCGCTGAATTACCGTTTAATGTGTATAGAGCTTTAGAATTGATATTATTTTAATTAATGTTAAGTTTCGGAATCAAAATTACGGATCACTACCATATTATGTTATTGATTGTGGGAGTCTTGTAGAACGTTTAGCCAAGACGATATTCAAAAATGAAGTCCTTAAGTTGCGTATTAAATTTATGGATTTTAAAAGCGTTCCTACCTAAATTTAATTTAACGCGTAATTCAAAACGTATAATATTCAAATAAACATTTGTAAAGTGTGAATTTCAATACGATGTCTTCATATCAATTAAAAAGTAATAAATTTTACACAATCTACAACGAACAAGCGTGCGAAATACTTATATTTACTGATAAATAATTAATCATGCCCTTGCTTCCGCTGTGAGAGATCAATAACTTTTGTTTTATTAAAAATCTTTTGTTAAGAGACTTAGGGTTTTTTAAATAAAAAGAAGATAAAAATTTATAAAACGACATACGTAGTGTTTAATTAACAGAATACGGTATAATTATATCGCATACTATACTAGTCCTTACCGCGCTCGGTGTTACGAGCACCGACGTATCGTTTAAGATACGCCTGCGCCACAGAGCCGGCGGCGCTGAAATTATATTTACTATATTCATAAACGTAACAACACTTACACACACACACAGACAGACACAAACACTTTTCCTTAAAGTCCTATTAACGGTTTGTACGAAGAACGAACGGAACAATGCAAACATCAAATGTTGTTCACCTTGAGACCGCTACGAGTACAAGTAATTGAAGTATAGTCACTTGTGGCAAATTTACATGTATCTGAGCCGTTCATTTAATTGCAGATGAATAAAGTCTACTAGAATTAACCGGAAAAAAGTGCACGCAAAATCCATCTCGGTCCAATATGGGAACTATTCGAACACGAAAATAAACATCACATTTTATAGGTGTATAGCTGCATGTCTCGTGTAATTTGTGCGTTGCCATTAAGTACACATTTCGAAGTAAATTTAACACAGAATAACAAAGTTATCAACGTCAGGTACCGAGCTACACGACGTACCGGTATATCAATGTAAATGTGTCGTATACCATCCAATGCGATAGGCCTCATGGTCGAGTGGGTAGAGATAGAGACCCCGAGTGCAAAACCGAAGGTCGTGGGTTCGATTCCCACCCACGACAAACGTTTGGATGAGTACATTTGTTTGCTCTGTGCCTGGGTATAACAAAACTATCCATATAAGTATTATGTCATATGTATATATGTATGTATGTTTATCGGCTGTCCGTTTACCATAACACAGACATTTAATTGCCTATTTTGCAATCACAGAGCAGTGTATGGAACTGGCCCAGTTATTATTGTTATTATTATTGTAATACATTGTGTCTATCTATACAGTCACGCCTTTTCCTTTAGGGGTACAATTTCTGCAGTCCTGACAAACTTCTTTCTTCTATCTCCTTCGTAGCCATCATTCAGGCCTATCCACCGGAGCTTCTAGAAGGCCTATTCTTACATCGGCGGTAGCGCGGCTCTCCAGTCGCCGTGTATCGACCTGCATGCGATAACAAGTGTCTGTACGCACGGTTGGTATGCATGCAGTCGTGATAACGGAGTAGGTAGGTGACGGCCGCGCGCAGGCCCGGCCCGCTCATGTCGCGACCGCACGATGTTAGTACATTCATGTAGATGACTGCGCCTCGCGGTATTACCCACGTGAGTCCCGACCTCGAAGAAATTTCGGGATAAAAAGTCTATATGATGCTGTCTAACCCAACGAAAGTCCCATTAAAATCGGTTGAGCCGTTCCACAGATTAGCCCGGACAAACAGAAAAACGGACAGAGAGACAAGAATTTAAAGACAGTTTGTGTTTCAGTGTGTATAAGTGTAAATAACTATATGCACTTGTGAAAACACAGTTACTTTAAAATCACATCCAGACAGTACAGATGTATACATATATAAATTACTGAACCTTGTACATGATCTCTATTAAACATATTGTAAATTGGTGTTAAGTACTATTGCTTATTTAAATCTCAACTTAAGCCTCAATCGAGGCTGACGTCACCCGGTCGTTGAGAACAATAAAATACATAAATAAATACTTTGTACCGAGTTACGTGGGTACAGATAATAATAATAACTGGTGACAATTCAACACGCGGCTATCCGATTCCAAGTTAGGCAATTGAATGCCTGCGTTATGGAAACCGGACAGCTGATAATCATACATATATATACGGCATAATACTTATATAGATATTTTTGTTACACCCAGATCAAAACAAACAAATGTGCTCGTCACACATCTGGTCGTCCCGGGTGGGAATCGAACCCACAACCGCCGGTTTCGCAATCAGGGTAAATAACCACTCGACCACGAGGCCAGTCGAAGTTTAAATATAACTGGACATAACTTTATATAGCAGTAAGTACCTACCTATAATCAAATCTGGTGCAGAATAATGTAAACCGTTCTATGCCGTCATAGCACGTCGCGGATGTAGTCATGGTCAACCGAGAATCGCCTAAGGGTATCAGTATTGCATCTTTATCTTTTATCTTTTGATTTTTATTGCTCGCCATTTTATACTCAACTCGTGTTCCACGAGCTTTTGCGTTGGTTCATATTATAATTAGCACTGTGTGAGGATTCCTCAATTGTTCACATTAATATTATAATGCCTGTGTTATAAATAGATACAACAAACATTTCTGTTATATATCCTGACGCAAATCAAACGATAGTGCCCATTCAAATTTTTGCCTCGGGTTGGAATCGAACCCACAACTCCACACCACACCACCGCACCAGTTGGTATCACTAACCACTGTACCCACAGACCAGTCAATTTATTACCCTTGAAAAGTTGTAAATATCAAACATTATAAAAATGCTATAAAATCTAAGCTGTTATCGTTATGTTTACAGCAAATCCTATCGTTATGAATAACGTCAAATTTTTTTAAAATAATACCGGGTCTAGTGCAAAAAGATGACAATTTCGTAATGTCCGGTTAAATCGAGTGCAGCTAAGTAACGGTGAACAGTGCTGTCGCAATCCTCTCGCGAAAGTAAACGGCTGTTGAGCCATCGGCCATCGGGACCGAACGCTGGACGGGAAAATGTGACAACGTTTGACTAAATTGTAACATTGTTTACTTAAAAGGTTAAATCAATGAATAATGTTTCGGAAAACCTTACAATTAAATTGTAGTAACGCTCAACTAAATTTTTAACGTAAATGTGTCTAAAATCTACAAATATCTAATTACGCTGACGCCCAGCCGACGTAGAGAGGACGATTAGTAAAATGTAATAACGAATTCAGCTATAACGAATTGTAGCGGCACTCATCGGCAAACTATAAGGTTAGCAGCAGCGCACCGAGACAGTGCAGCAAGGTTTACGAGTGAGTGATACGACAATTGTGGTGAACGATATCCGATTGTGATCTGTCACCGCTAATTCCTGCCGGACGCGCGCAATTGTCTTATTGCGATGCGAAGGAGGACCCTGCCGGCGACGCTCGCACGACGAGACCGGCCGGACCCGCTGCGCTTGTGGCGAACGTTGAATGCTACTTGAGAGCATAAGGAAATTGTTATCGTTATTAGACTGCCTACTTACTAACCGCGTCTATTTAAGAAGCAATAATTTTTCCACATTTGCGCATATTGGCAGATCCATACGTTTTAGAGTTCATAATACGTTCTGTGAGGAGTACGAAGTCTGCCAAACGGCATTAGAGCAGCGTGGCAAACTATGGGCTGACCCTTTTCATCGCGAGGGGAGACTTATGTCCTATGGTGAGGCTATAAAACGGTCGGCGATGGTGATGTTTAAGACGTTTAAGTTGATAACTTCACTCACCATTTTCGTTTCAATTAACGATAAATAAATCGTGTCCTGTAGTATTAAATAAGTCAGCACACGTTTCAACAATACATGTTCAATATCCGTAGCCAGTTCTACTGGATGTGTCGCTCTGTGGCACGCGGCTGCCATCAGATTATCGCGAACTTTCGCACGCGCAATACTGAGCGCCGCGCCCGCTACGCGCCGAGCTATTCGCCTGTCTATTAAACTCCCTACTTAATTTTGTAATGAGTACAATAAAAATATCCAACGTACTTAGCGATCGTAGTGCGATGACGAAATACATATGATAGTACTTTTCGATACGTATTCAAACAAATTCTTTACGTTCAATGAAACAAATCAAATTAACTTATCTTTTGTTATCGCAATTGTTATGCCGATTATCGCTTTTACATTTTTGTGTAAGATTCTTTAATAGAAATTAATATTCCAAAAGATTAGCGCCCACTTCCAATATAGATATACACTAGGAAAATTCTGTTTGTTTCATTAAAAGGTATAACTGATTATGCGGTAAGTTCACTTCATTACATACACGTAATAAAAGTCATACATTGTTATCGTTTCACGGCCTCGACAGAGCTGGCGGAACAAACTGCCAACTATTTTACGATATACTCAAATTAAATACAGTATGTTCAAACGGCGATATCGTGACATATACGTAAGAACGCACATCGCTCGCTGAGGGGGAAACACCTCTCTTTCGCCAAAATATTGACAAGTACGTTCTGACGGACAGCGGCCCGCAACTCGCGCAGTACACTGTATTTTGTAAATCAAGTCGGAGCGCCGGCCGCTACCCACCGCCGCGCGGATGTTGTGAGCGGCGCGGGCCGTGTCGTCGCCGACCGTGTGTAGCGTTGGGCTCTAAACACCCACTGATGGTAAACAATTTCTAAAACGAACTGACGTTACGTTACCTTCTTTCGTGTCGGAGAGATCGGAATAGGTAAATTTCTGAACTTTGCGTTCCGTCATTATTATATTCGATGTGTATATTTATCGCTTAGACTTTCAATATCTAAATAAGATCATATCTTTGCACGGATTCATGACGATAGACGATAAATTATATCTACTTGAAATTTTCCTTCTGCCGAAATTAATTACGCGAACCACTTAAAAGCACAGCAGAGAGCTACACTCTTTGAGCTTAATACATAACCATCTACCGAAGAAAAGTAATAAAACAAGATCTATCAAGGTTCGCCATCGCTGAGGGTGAAGTTGGACTGCATATGTGTAAGTATTGAATATGGCAACACATGAACACACGTGGTGCAGGGGCCGCATTGTCCGCACTGACAGTTTCCGGTAGTTTCACTTCATTATCAGCGAACAAAGCCATAGTTGTGACAAAACCGGCAAATACTTTCAGGTGCTACGTCGCTGAATGCGAAATTCGTTACGAATTTAACGCCTGCGCGCTAAATGGAACCGAAACCTGAATAACTGACAATATTTCCATGAACATATTAACATAACGTCGTATTCAGTCGCAGCCGATACAAATATGGATTCTGCGGTCGATGTCTTGTTTACATTGGCAATAAAAATATCTATTTTTCTCGACGAGTTATCGATATCATGTTTATCTTGTCGCGCGATCGGCCGACACTCAAATAGATAGTAATAATTTAACTACTGCTAGCGATCACATATTTAAGAATCGCCTAAAGCGTGGCTCAACTCAACAGATTGCTTCGGCATCTGTAACGCTTCGGTTCACACGACACGCACGCAATAACCCGACATAACGAAATGGAGTGTTAACATTGTATATTATCTGTCAGTCTCTCGACACATTGTATCGTTGTGGGCACTCGTACATTGTGACTAATATACGTATAGTTATAACATATGCACGACACATCTTATCTACGAAATGTTATCTTCGTCGCGTCTCCTGTCGTTCTGGTATCGTTTGATAACTCCCATTTTTTCAGATGAAAAGTATTCACCGCCAGAGGCTTTCGTTTGAGGTATGCAATGGTGATTATTCTAGTTGAGCGCGGAAGGATAGCTCGCGCCAGCGGTCGCGTCTGTCGCGGCACCGGCGAGTATCCGACACTGCTATTTAAATTAACTTATCGATAACACCTCTAGTATAGCAAAATTGAAAAATGAAAAAAAAACCTAGTATTAATTTTAATGATTATTATATTTTAAAGAATAATGGGGCAAATCTATAAGCTACCTATGTCAAACATGGGCCATTAAATGCACGGTAAACAGACATCCGATAGACATAATTCTATATAAACGTAACATCACGCCTGTAATCCCCTAAGGGGCAGGCAGAGGAGTATAATAATTGGGTATTGGGGTATAATTCTATATAATAATTAAATAAGTTTAAGCACACATGCAGAACAGACGAAAGTGCTCATCGGATTCACTAATTACTGGAGAAATGGGCCCGTCTAATAAATGTATTGTGTAAATCACCGTTATCATCATCATCACCGGACCTGGGTTATAAATGTCTCTCAAAACCCGCCACTGCGGCCCCCCTCTAGCTCCCCTCGAACAGTTTCAACTACTACGCGAGAACTCTCGAGTACTCACTCGCACGCCTTGTACACTAAGCACGACCGCTACGTAGTTCTTATCGTATCATATTGAAGTCAACACCAAATATTGCTAAATCAAATTGAATACCGAGCTGTTTGTTGTACAGGTCGATAAACGCTATCTAATATCAAAGTAACGAAGTTTGTGGGACCTCGATCTGTACAATTTTCATAGGTAAATTTTTGCGATCATGGTGTTGCGCTAATTATGCTAATGTTAAGAAAGTGGTATAGCCTTACATGCAGTCAGGTATTCGAGGAGAACCGCCCACCTAACTTTACTTTTACTCCAAACTAATAATACCTTGAAATAATTCTCACACGGCCATCTGGCTCCGGACCGCACGGAGCCTGCTCCGCGGTGATCAGACGATTGATAACTATACATACATACAAACATACATACATACAAACATACATACATACATACATACATACATACATACATACATACATACATACATACATACATACATACATACATACATA
>DWDX01003040.1:0-13883 GCA_018245675.1 Agara michaeli | reverse complement strand
GGTGAATTGTGGGGGTGTACTACACTCCTCTGCCTACCCCTTAGGGTATTACAGGCGTGATGTTACGTATGAAAACCGATATCAAAGTTTTCATTGAATTGCATAATATACATATACATTATACATAGATGTATAACAAAGCGCTAACATTTTTTTGTGTTTGCATATCGCAGCGAATTCAAATACTTTAAAACTTAAGCGCTAACCGTGCAACTGAGTATGTAATTAAAAATAATTACGTTTCCACTTCTTAGCGACCTTTCCACAGACTACATATACTACATATTAAATATACAGAATAAAATACTAGGTAAAAACATAATCTATTTCTAGAAATACAATTTGCAAAACTGTGTATACATCTGTCTATACTTACATATGTATGTGATTAGGAAGAAACAATATGTTACAAAATAACTTAGTGTGTTCATGCATTTCAGTACATATAAGAAATAATAACGATAATTCGTTCTCTTCTATAATATATAAATGTCTTATAAATTCAAATATTTATATTCAACTCAATCAAACTTTCTATCACAATGCGATATGTTTCCCTCACCGATTTGAAGGGATAAGACACAAATAAGGTGGATATGATACAAAATCAGGACAGAGACGATTTATCGTGTTCAACGGAGCAAGGAATTTCAATATTGGAAAGGTTTTAATTCTTTTTGGGATGTTCTATATTGGTTTTTATATTACGAGGAAAATATTTTAGGTACCTAATATCGACATTTTTGTTTATTTATAATTAACAGATTACACTTTGATGCCGTATGCCATCAGATCAAATTATTTGCAGAATAAGTGTGGGAAAAAATCATTAAGAAAAATATTCGATGTAGAGAATGGAAACCGCTGTATTTACTGTGGTTAGATGGGTCCTATGTCCAGCAGTGGGCTTCCAAAGGCTGATGAATGCCATGAATTAGAACTGACTGACTGAACGTATATGAAATAAGATTTAAGTACGTAAGAAAGAAAGGTTTAGTGACTACATTTTACTGTCTTGTAAGAAGGTATAGAGCCTATGATATTATGTATAATAAATAGTAGAACCAGCAGGTAGTGGTTCAGTAGTTACATTCGAACTGTCCATCATTTCCTGGCATGCTTTCGATCGAAAAATGAATGATATGCCCATTTCACACCAAAATCATACACTCGATGACTTTAAGCTAGTTCCATATTTCCCACATTAGAATATCATCAGCTTAGTCACACAATGCTCCATGTAATCCGCCACTCAACATGCTACATCACAATGGCATTATGATTCCTAGTAATTAGTTGTAATACAGTTCGGAATAGTTGTACGCTTAAGCAAACCTCGCGCTAGATACATTTAGCCTCAAGGGAACTATGCGCGAGATTAATTTCGTGTTATTTGATAAACGTCTGCAGTATTTACCCAAAACTTGTATTAAATTGAAACTGTTAGGGTTAGGGTCGCTTATACAAATCCAGTTAATGACCCAGCCCGTCGCATTAGTGGGGCGATTCATCACAACACAGTAACTCGATGACTAGGCAGGCAGCTATATCACAAAAATGGACGCCACAGCTGCATTAATCTCTTGTTTCTTTTAAAAAGTCCCTGTTATCTATATAAATGCAAAGCGGAATTATATTTTCATATATTTTTTTATTCATAAGAGCCAAAAATGAAATATTAAAGTGATTTGCAAATATGTTCAAATCCCACGAAAATCATCGTAGCAAATAGACTCATTTCACAGCGGATCCAAGTAAAAACCGACACGACCGACACCAATAACGTCATCTATCTTTGACCAAAACACAGCAATACCGGTAAAGCTAGGAAACTCGTTGTAAAATAATAATTTTGTGTATTGTTCATTAATTGTATTCGTGAATTGTATTTCACTTAGCTATTGCCCAAGTCAATTGGAAACCGAAACAAGCTATGTTTATCGCATTGCTTAAGCCTTTCAAAGTAACACCAATCGATCGAAAAGTACTATCGACTTCAGAACACTCGTACACAATCCCAAATATGCCGAACTGGCAGATAAATCGAACAGAAAAAGTTCAGGCACCGTGAAGAGTTGAACGCCAGTCCGCGTCGACGTTTTTCGTGCTGAATCGAATAGCCTAACTCGTATAATTTTTTTTTCGACCCTTTTGTTGGTCCACTGCTGGACCGGGTCTCCTCACGATGTTTTCCTTCACCGTTATAGGAAGTGATATTTAAATTTTACTTATAAAACGCACGTAATAAATCAGAGGTGCGTGCCAGGATCGAACCCAGACCCACCGGAGTGGGAGGCTGATTTCAAACCACTAGGCTATCACTGCTTCGTTTTTATAATTTGTTCGTTAATTTGGAAGATTGCCTCCTACAAACAATGGTGATCTTACCTCTGTATAATAATACTGCATTGTATTTCTTTCATGGTTACAAACCTCTGACAACTCCGCGAATATAAGTACAAAAAGGTAATTCTAACGGTGCAAATTTCAACATTAAAGTTTCTAAAATTGCTAGTTTTGTTAGGCAACACGAAGCATACCGAATTTGTCTACAAAATTTACGTACAACGGAACGGAGACCGCTTCTCGGCCTTTGACTAAGATCAAAGTGAGTTCACGTCAGAGTAAATAACGCTTAGGATAATATTTGGTAAAACTTCTCTTATAAAGGTAATGTGAACATGATAGGGCTATACGTTTTATTGTTCATTAAATACGATTATCGAGATTTTGAAAAAATCCACTTAAAACGACCGCGATGATAAGCGGAGCACAAATTATGCATGTAAGTTACTATTAAACTGAGGCTTTGAACATTTTCAGATACCTAATGAGTATGATAATAACATCTTAATATAATAAAAACACGGCCAACGAACTGTCAATAATTACTAGATTAATAAATCTAGTTCCAGCATCTAGTTCTAGCTTCCATTTTAACTATATTATTATTAGTTTTTAACTAATGAAAGTCAATTCCAGATTGAACTGGTCTGTGCCAAAGAACGATTAGGAACCATTTATGAAAGATCGTTATATAAAACGTTACACTGATACAAAACGCAACTTAATTTATCATGTGGAGGTATTCACTTATACGAGTATAATAGAGAGAGAGAGAGAGAGAGAGTAGTTACAGATCACAATTAGTATGGTATATTCCGAAATATTTCAAAATAGACACTCTAATATTAGCTATAATAATGACTATTAATTGCTGGCTAAACGTAAATTAAAAGTCTTCTCCTGTATACTTAGTTCAAACAATGTAATCTCAATAAGCTATAAAAAAAATTAAATTATGTCATAAAAAAAATTAATAATACAACATAGCAATAAAATTGCTAAAATGAACGCTATGAAATGTTATGCCAGAGAACATAGATTCAATTAATCTACCAAATATTTTTAAACCTCTAAACGTTATTTAAATATAGAACGTCAGTTTCACTAAAATGACCGTAAAGTTTGTTATGTAACGTAACTGTACATTATGTAGAAACAAAAAAAGTACGCTCGATCTAACGGTGTTAACACGTTTTTATCACTTTTCTTGGCCATTAAAAGTACATCGGAATTCGGTACTGGAAGACAAATTCCCGGGTCATTATGTTCAAACTTCTACTTTTTATAGATCCTTTGTGAACTTAGCAAATCAAACACATATTGGATTATCAAAAGAACTGATATCAAACAGAGCTGATAAATGTGCAGAATAGTTTAGTTTCTAGATTCTGACAGAGTAGGACCAAATTCGGAAAAAATTATAGCAATAAGGTTGGTAGAACTTCCTATGACTTTTCTAATCCAGTTTTGAGTAGATTTTTTTCCCACCATCTCAGTTTTTTTTATAATATTCAAAGATAGCTGTCTTATTTATGTACTTAAAACTATTTTACACAGTACAGAAAGTTTAATATAAAACATAACTATTTAAATTTGTCTCGTAATCCAATCTGTTTACATGTTATTGTACCTATGAATAACAAAGATGTACGAAGCCACCTATTGTATTCTTAAATAGAACTACTTCCATTTTAGCTATGTCCTCGTAAACGAATACCTATTGTAGATAGGTAGGTAGTACAAGTAGAATGGAATCGAAGAAGGTAGAATATATTGCAAACGTTAATCATTCCAAAGATTTGTGTTAATGAATCGCTCGTCCCTGCCGTCGGCGACCGTTAATGGCCATTAGATACTTTTATGAGCGTGTTCGTGCTTCGACCGGCACCTCACGTCGGCACCGGTTGTTCACGTTAGACAACAGATGTTAAATACTCGCCGGAGGCCTTTGGGGTAATTTTAAAACTTGATATGACGAGTTTTGACAACGAATCCGTATTTAAGAGTGTGGAATAATCATGGAAGAGTACTCTTCGATTCTCCCCAAATTACCCTTATACTAAAATAGTGCTCGACAGAAAGTCAGTTATTCATAGATGAACGAAAGGATATTTACATTCATTTAATATGTGTATATCTGAAATTGTATTGATTCAACGATATTGTGAATAGATAAAACTGTACAATTTAATAATAAATATTTATAGTGCATTCAAATAATTTTTACTGTGCACGCTGCTCGTATCATTTATAATGTATGACTTTCTCTAGCGCTGCATGCTTTCACTTTGCAAACGAAAGTTACTTATATTATATTTTGATATGAGCACGTCTTATGTATTATCCAAAGGTAGTCTGGAAGAGATCGCTTTATAGCGATAAGACCGCCATATTGTACTTTTTATGTTGTTAAAATTGCTGTAATTTCTTTAATTTCGGTGCAATAAAAGAAATAAATAAATAAATATATAATGAAATGTGTGTATGTGTGGGTATGTGTCTGCGTTACAAAAATGCTTTTCATACATTAGTAGTACGTAAATAGGTAGACGATATGTCGTATATGTGTATGATTATTATCAGGTATTACGACTGATTAGATTTATGAATAATCTAATGCATTTATTAAGAAGTAAATAATTAAATAGGTAAGCCTATTGGTCCAGAGGCTAGTGAACCTGACTGCTGAGCCGAGGGTTGTGGCTACGTTGCCCATCTAAGACAATTATTTATTTACTAAGCCCAAAGATTTGATCCGAGCTTGGGTGTAAAATTATCTACCGTTCATCCATCAGGTCACCCTTCTGACAAGTGGTCTGATAACCTGAAGGAAATACCAATAGCACTGGATTCAGAGGACCCAGGATCGGATGGAGTGACGCCTATTGAAAGAGAGGTCTATGCCCAACATTGGAATTCTTCAAGATCATGTTTATCTCTTATACGCTACAGTTAATTGGAAATATGTATTTCTTTGCTAATTCATCATGGCTACTGATTGAACGTTCTTAGATTCGATAATTCTTTATCGCAATCAACTAACGCCAGCGTCCGACGAGCATTTGTTATCGGTACATTATCGGAAGGACAAAACAACCACGCTACCTCAGTCACCCATCGCGGCCTATGCAACTCGACCACGTATTGCGTAGATAGTGCGTGCGGTGCATTATTTCTTCTCAGCTCGTAAATTATGCTCATCGGCATAACACAATAATGGTAAGCATTCGTTCATTATTTTAACGTAATAAAATAAAGATGGTATTTGGTAATGTTTATCGTATTCGAATTGTATACGATGCTTCCGTGTTGTGGTTATTTTTAATCGGCTTTAATGATCTATGTTTGCAGTTCTGTTATTTAAATGTTTGAAATGTAATTTCGGTGAAAATATTCTTTGATGCAATTGAAAACAATGACATCTATTAAACAGCTTACAAGTAATAGTTATGTTCAGAAAATACTGGCTCTTCAAAAGTAATACTGGCTGTAAGGATAAAGTTTTGTACTCAAATATGTAAAAATGATATTTTTATAATGTCATATCATATTTTTCTCATTCCTATTAAAATGGTCATCATCTTTAGATGTTTTATTTAAAAAAACCACGTATCTTGGGATTCAGCTTATACAATTTATGTATTGAAACTTTTAGTTACATATGTATATCTTGCTTGTGTATGTTTAAAAGGATAAAACAAAGTTCAAAAATAAAACCCTGACTCCTGAACTACTGAATCCCGACTATCTTTTGAACATCTCTATTTAGTAGTTTTATACTTTCCAGAGCGTGCTTTTTCAGTAGTCGGGTTTTAGCTTTTTGAATGATTTTTCTTCCTCGATACAAGTTTGAATATTACGTTTGAACTTTACAAACAAACTTTAAGCGACAATTTCAACTAAACAGTGATACAAAGACTTTATAATGAAAATATTTTTTATCATAATTTCATAGACAAACAATATAAAATATTTCTATGTTTATGAATACAAACAAGAGATTTATAAACACATATAACGTAAGGATTACGTTTTCCACGTGATAGCTTAGAAGAATAAAGAAAGAAAATTAAAAAAGAAATTACAGAAAAGATCGGAACAACCAGAAAATCAATCTTTTATCATTATAATGGAGATCCATTAATGTCTCTATATATCCTGAATATTACATAAAAAACCTTTCTAAAAATTTCCGTTTGCTAAAAACCTCGAATGCACTAAATCAACTTGTAACAGAATTTATTTTGAACTGTATAAAAAATATTTTATTTTATTATTATCGTTTTAAAATGTATTACAGCTTGCTTGACAGCCTATCTAAAATTTGAGAAATTATCCATTCTTTATTTTCGTCAAAATATTTTGTCATTGTATGGATCAACGGTGGCGGGCCGTGAGGAGGAACTTCGGCGCATAGTAACTAGTGCATTAGTCACAGATACTTCTAAAGTTTCTAAAGCCAAATACTATATCTGTCTTCCCAACCGTAGAATTAGATGAATTGCAAAGAGGGAAAAATTCAAGCGAAGGCTATAACAACCTCCGGAAACGAAACGGTTTTTTTAATCGTGATTTAAATCAAAAACTTGTTTATCGCAAACTTGATTATATCTGATTTTGATAATCTATTGATATTATCCTATCGATGAAATTCATATACTGTTAAAATGTATGGTAAAATAAATAACGCCAATAGTTTGTGTGGTGTTTTGTGATGAGTGCTATGGATTTGTGTTTCGACCTTTGTTATTGTTTTACTTTTCCATACGCGTCTGTTTTCAAAATGAGAAGCCCATTGCCTAAAGCGTTCGTCTGCGGATTGCCAGACTTCAGACACTTTAGAAAATAACACGGATATTTCTAAGGTCTTTACATTTCCACACCATATTTTCCTTCACCATTATAGCAAGTGATGTTTAGTTTTAACAACTCACCTCCGGAATGAAAGACTGATAGCTGACCTACTAGGCTGTTACTACCTTTTTGGTTGCTAAGGTTGACATAGTAAGGCGTGACATAGTAAGGCATGACATAGTAAGGCGTGACATAGTAAGGCATGACATAGTAAGGCGTGACATAGTAAGGCATGACATAGTAAGGCGCTCAAATCACAAACATATGCGAAATATGTATGTTATTCAGAAATGTAAATTCCCCGGAATTGTTATGGTAAAACGGCGTGCTAACCTTAAAACTGCCTACCTTAAAACAAAGTACGTAAAAAAATTGATTACATACATTTGCTTTTAATTTCATTGCAAATATATGTAGATATAATAGTTTGTAAATAATGTACGAAAGGCTTAATAAATAATTTCATTCTTTGTTAAAATGTCGAATAAAAAATTATAAATATATCGATTACCAAAATTGTTTTCAATTACCTCTTTGTTTTGGTCAGTTTATATCCAGAATGTAATATTTCAGAATACAATTCGGTTTTTTGCATTTGATCAATCTGATGAATTTCTATGGAATCTGGATATCATATTTATAAATCAAAATACTGATTCACATCTGATAATATGCGATTATTTCTTTATTATCGCTAAATCAAGATTCATTTTTTGAACGATGAAAATGAACGTAATATAAACCAGTAACCGGTGAATTAGGTTTCAATTTTTGATACCTACATATTTTATTACAGTACATATTTGTAGGTACTATTTACCATAAGGAAGAAATACTCACAAATGGGTAGAATAGTGACGAGGTTTGTGGCAACATTCAATCATGAATTATATAGCGATATTCGTAGATACCACACAATGTACTAGTAGACTTGTAACATCTTTATATGTACCCATATTTGTGCAAATAAACGTCTTTGTCTTTGTCTTTGAAAAAAAAATGTTCTTCCGCGGTCATTTTCAATTATTTACATTGCCACAGAAATCTTTATCCATGAAAACTTTAATTAACATTTCTCCCATAAATCCAACCATCGTAAACACGTTGGTTGGCTCAACCTAAGCGTAAGGGTAATGACATTTTATCGTTTGTTGACCACCTTGTATATTATAGACGTAAATGTTTATTGTGTATTTATAACTTCGTGTTTCGGGACAAACCGAATGTACAAAATGTCGAGGTTATAGAAATACGAATCCCAGTATAGGATTTTTCATCGTGAGCTTTTCCATCAGACGCGGCACCGTTGAAATGACTAGGTACTTTTTTTTTAACTTTTCTCCTATTTCATTGAACACGGGTCTCCCTCCATAGTAGAATGATTTTGTAGGTCTACCACGCTCGCCAAATGCGGATTTCGCAGACAAGAAAAATAGAAAAAATATATATTTAAATTGTATGTGTTGCTGTTAATTTGTTGTATAAATACTGCCTTACAACTTAGTCTAAAACAAAGCTTACAATTTACGTTAATTGTGTAAAGATAATTTCTTCGGCTTCGTAACTGATAAAAGGGCATGTCCGCTAACAAGGACGTTGTGATATATTTCCCTTCTTATTGCCAGGTAACGTATAATGCATATTTCGCTAATATGAGATAATATAGTCGAGCTGTTATCGAACGAAAAATCTCATATTTGGTTTATCTATATTAGATTGGCGCCATTTCAAAGGGTCTCGTCACGCCCTGTTCATATTGATCCATTAAGTTAAAGTTAAATTTGACATAAGGATGTCATCGCGATACACCTATCCAAACGATAAACGCTACATTGCTCTTGTCTCGGGAATCCCCTAATTAACCAAAATCCTTCAAGATAATCATAATCCGAGAATGACTAATATTATTTCGTAATTAATTTTTAGAAGGCGTCATTTCTTGAAGCTAAGAAAATAGTCTTATCGAAATATTGATATTAAATACATTTTATAGTTCAGCAACGATAACACATTTTCAAATATTCATGTGAAATAAATAAATATTAGTTAAAATGGCAAGAAATATTTCTATATAATATGTACATAGGTAGAAACATTCGTAAAATGCTATTGAAAATTCTTCATAGCCGCTAAATATCCAATCTGTGTCATCGTTCTATCAAATATTTTTAGCGTTTTTGACAAAGATGACAAGCTAAAATGTAAATCTTATTGCAAATTTTACTCAAAAATGAGTTCCATGCAATCTAGCAGCTTCTTTGAATATCTTCTCAAATGTTAGAGGTACGGAAATCAAATTTATATTATTATAACAAAGGGCGGACTTAATTGCCCATTTCATTTTCAGCCAGTCGATAAGGGAGATGAAAAAAAATTTGAGATAGGCACACAATAGGTTATTAACATATTATATTTTTTATATATCTTTACTCCTAATGAATATTTTTTAAATGTATTTCTTATTTACATACTTCTGAACAATGTGCACAAAATCCGTGCACGGATGCTGACTCAGAAACCTCATGACATGAGGATACAGATTGACAACACATCTATGTAGCGTCAAATATAGCAAGCGCCAGTTTTCGAGGCGTATATGTTTTTATAATATTCAATAATGCATAAGACACTATTATATCTATACGTGTATGAAATTGTGTATCACCGTTCGTAGGACGAACGCGCTCTGTCGCGGACAACGGGTTCCGTGGTCCTCCAAGTCGGCGCCCTCGAGTTGCTTGCCAGGTATTCAATGAACTCGAATAGGGCGACTAGCATGCTCTCGTCGCTGCACGAGTTTAGGAGCGCGGAGGTCGAACAAGCTGGTGGTAAGCAGTGGAACTGGAAGTATTTGAGGGTTAGTTGCTTTTCCTTTTACACTACAACCGTTAACAACGACTGCTTTAAGCGAATATGTGAGTTTTACTACAGACTTCGTGTATGTTCAAAATAACCTTTATTGCGCACCAACAGTATAGTATACGATGAAATTAGAAGATAATATTTGTATTAAAGACGGTCTTATCGCTAAATAACGATCTAATCCAGACAAGCTTTGCGCACGGAGTAAAAGAGATAGAGATAGAGAGAGATAGATAGAGAGAGAGAGAGAAGAATAGTAAGAGAGAAAAAAGAGGATAATGCATAAATCATAATATTATTATACAATCTGCGGTTGATAAATTTAAAGATAACTCTTATACGGTTTAAAATATATTAGGGCATAAATAAATAATCTGAATATTATCTCACATTTTGGACATTTGTAATCATTAGATTGAATCGAAATTAAAAGCCCAAATCTGTAATTAACATGACATCTGATGTAAAATTACAATTACGATAATGAAAATATATTTATTATAATCGATCATTAGCATAGAAAATTATTGAAATGCGTAATGTTTCTAATCGATATCAGACTTATTTTCTGTGTACATATTAGATACGTTTTGTTAGATTTAAATTCTTTATGCCAAAAAAGTAATTAAAACTAGGGAAAGACAATAATAAAAATCTCAACTAAGTTAGAACCTATGACATTGTAACCAGACAGGTGATAAAATATCTAAACACACACAACATTGGTACATAGTACATGAATATGTACACAATTCTACGCCCAAGCACAGAACACAGAATATTTGTCTTTGTTGGGAATGGAGACTCAGAAGAAATTCAGTGATCAATAATAGGTGCCTACAAACCTTTACGTCGGTTACGACAATTTGAAAGCAGAACAGTTCATTAAAATGTCTGTTTTTCCCAACTCCATAGACACATTTTTGCCTAGCATTGTTTTAAGTAAATATTACAATATTTTTATTTCTACAGGACCAATTCTGTCAAAAAGATCTCGAGGGCCTTTACCGGAAGTATGACGACAAGCTCAGAGAAACTCTCATGTTCATCTACGTTTCTCTCCTCATAGCATTTTCAACGGTTCACATTATCATTGTCATAGCCAGCACGTACCGCGAGGTAGGTCTCCATGAAATTTGTATATTATACATAACTCCGTATTGTGCGTGTTTAAAAAAGAAAATACAATATGTAATTATGCTTTAAATGTCATTTTGATAAATTTCAAATAATGTTTAAGTATCATATATATAGTATTTTAGATAAGATACTGTAGACGCATGTGGCGTCATCTCAAATGATTTATTCGATTTAGATACAGGCGTCTGCTTCGCTGTTGCAAGTATTTTCATTACTAGTTAAACATTTTGAAGCGCTTAAAACCTGAAGCAAGAGCAGATTATAAACGCATACTGTCACATCTTGTGAATTCGATCATAACAAATCGTTTTTGTTTAGCGACAGAAAAAAAATAGGGATGACCAGTTTCCTGAGCTTGCTACATATGGACTAACGAACTTAAATATGCATACCGACTGCCACAAAATTTCGTAACATGAGGTTCGCGGAACGTTCTCACTTGAACGCGCGACACTTCAACTAACAACGATTCTAATACCAATGTAAGGATTATTATTTACCTTTCCAGCAAATACAATGGAAATCCACCTACTTGTCAATGGGGATGTACGTTCTGAGGATAGGCCTTCCGGCTTTGTCCCTGTGGAAATGCTTCTACGATCCGCTTAAGAAACGATGGTTCTGGATACCTATACTAGTCAGCTTTGTCATTATTGCCGATCTGGTGATAACAGGTTAGAGGAACGGCACTCTGTTCGCTGTCTTTTTTATCTTTTATTCTTATCTTTGTTTCTTCTCATGCTCTGTTCGTTTACGTTTTCTCGTACTATTTCTAGAGCCCTCATATTTAATTATCAGAGCGTAATTTAATATAGTCTATTCTATTCTTCTCGCTACCTTTGTACTGTTCATTAAATAAAGAACAAGTGTGATTGCATATTGGTAAAATTATGATTTATTGAACAATTAATTTTCAGACATAGCAGTTGCAGTGTACAGTTCAACAGAAGGCATGTCACTGAGACCAGCGTACGCTACCATAGCGCTGCTGTCCACGTACATCTTCCTACCGATGAGGAATAACTTCCTCGCCATCATAATGGGCGTCGTGGTCAGCTTGGTTTACATATTGGTGTATGCTCTATTCACATACGCAGAAGATCCCGATATAGAAGTGGTGGTAAGTGAAAATTGTAGGTGTGCGCTTATTTTGCTTACGGCGTTCTACGATATATTGAGTTGTATCTTTATTTATCTTTCTTTAAGAGCTGAAGTCTAATCGAATTATATCGCTTTTAACAAACGTAAAATACAATTAATTGTCAACATAAACTAATCTAAATATATATAACTCAAAGGTGACTGACTCACTGACTGACATAGTGATCTATCAACGCACAGCCCAAACCACTGGACGGATCGGACTGAAATTTGCCATGCAACTAGATGTTATAACGTAGGCATCCGCTAAGAAAGGATTTTGATCAATTCTACCCCCAAGGGGATAAAATAGGCGATGAAAGTTTTTAACGCGAGCGAAGCCGTTACTAATAAATCTATAACACAATGACAAATGGTACGCAATATTGCAATAATGCATGAAATAACCTCGCAAATGAAATTAACATTGAGTGGTAGTAATATAACTAATTTCAATATTCGGCATATTCCAACATGTATGTATATGGCTGCTTGTTCCACGTTTGTCTAGCAAGCGATAAAATAGAAACGATTATCTGCAATTACTTAAACAGAAAGGCTACGTTATCTTTTACAGGGTGTTGCATGTTATGGATTCATAGAATCCACAGTTACTACCCAATTTATCGCTTACCCAAAAAACTAAATATTTTTAACTCAGACTTGATTAAATAAATATATTTCATTATAATATTTTACGTTTTCATCAGAACTCTGACAATATCGAAACTAAATGTAATTAGAAACAATTTCAGTGATTTACATATTGAACGTTTATTAAATTATAACCAGGCATTAAGTTTAGACATCTGTAGCAATGGTTTTGACAGGTGAATAACTGGCCCATTATTAGATTTGTAGCGTTATTTAAAAGCTTATTATTGATTTCTTACAATATTCCGATCTACTACTGCTACTATTTCAGGCTACAATCCTCTTTAACACCCAATATTGGGCACTAGTCTGATAACTACGGGAAACCTGGAGCACACTCCACATGTGAATGACCAATAATTCTGTCAAAAACTTTTAAAACCGCTTTTAAGGCTTCCGACAAACTTTACAGATTGCTACATGTCGACAATCATTGGTACCCGCTGTTTGGCTTACCCTCGGAAACATGAAAAACGTCATGAAATTTCTAAAATGTATGTATATGTACCTTATGAAAATTCTATAATCTGTCGCTTGTTACTCGTCACTCGTTACTCGCCGTGTTTGCAACATGTGCTGGTTGTCCACCGTGTTTCAACTGTAGACTATTGATAGCGCTGCTACAATAGATTATTGGAGTTGATGTTAACTGTGCTATATTAATGAATATGCTGTAATTGCACCGTTCCCGGCATGAAACTTAACAGGAATTCGATTTATTGCGTCACTCTGATTAAAATGGATTTGTGTTATTATGGTGTTTGGTGGCTTTTGGAGGTTCTAGGAAAATTGAATACACGAGTACACAAAACTGAAATTACTTTGTTGAGCTCTTGTTGTTGTCCGTCCGAGTGTCTGACCTAATCGATACCCGGCGTGATGGTATA
>DWDX01003039.1:0-13883 GCA_018245675.1 Agara michaeli | reverse complement strand
AGTGAGCACTTACGTCCTTAAAAGAACCCGCATGCAAAATTTGAAACTCCTAGCACTTGCAGTTTCTGAGATTTCGTCATGAGTGAGTGAGCGAGTGAGTGAGTGAGTGAGTGACCTTTCGCTTTTATATATATATAGATAAGTATCTTTTTCCTTGCAATGATGACTTGAAATGTCCGGTTTGTTGTTTCACTAATCTTTATCTTGATATTGGGCAATGAATTAATGTGTCCCAATATTTGTTGGAGACCCTGAGGCGGTACCGTAAATAGGTATCTATATACGGCCTCGGGGTGTTGTTGACCCGCGGACGGTTATTTTTAGATATATTTACTAAACATTGGTTTCGATGTCGTACGGGTTATATCACATTGACACGTTTATCTAAGACAACCTTGAAATAGTAATACGAAATCCTTTGCCTTTATGTTTGGTAATAAAAGGTTCCGTGTCAAAGAAAAAAGAAAGTAAGAAAGAAAGAAAGAAAATTTTTGTGAGTTCCAAAAGAAAATTGACGTAAATTAAATGGAAAAACGTGTAGTTAGGTAGGAAAAAGGGTAGGAGATTGATAAAAAAGAGAGTTTTGTGTGCACTTTTGTTTCAGTTATTGCCATGTATAAGGTCTAGGATTCGAGTCCCAACACCCATTGATGTGATATAACAATAGAAAAAAAGTTAAAATATTGATGACAATAGAAATAAAACAAGTATATTTACAAATTACAGGACAGGGAAACAATCAATAAATATAATGAAATAAAGATGGCCGATTTATTTGACGTCAGTGCTGCGCAAAGCTCTCCAAAAAAGTTTGAACTCCGCCGATATGACGGACCGATAAATTACAAGCAAAAATAAACCGCCCTAAATCAGGTTCATACCGGTTGTATCCGGTTACGGTGTCGATATCGAACACATCCCTACTGGATTCCAAATTGGTTTCCGTATCGGGTGTCGAGCAGTCGCGCGATTTTAACTGAAAAAGATCGTAATAAATAAGGTTTCATATTGAAATGTAACATTAATTGAACTGGACTATTTTCAGTGCATATTTTCGAAAATATTTTTACCTTCGAATATGATATAATTATCTTCGCTCAGCCGGCGTTGACAGAAAATGACATAAGACATTATGTTCGCCCTTCGTTGCTTTTATATTACAAACGTGTATATTTCTTTGGACCTTCGTATTGGTCCGCTGTTGGACATGGACCTCCCCTCGTAGCGAAAGGATTTCAGGCCTTACACCACCACGCGGGCAAAGTGCACTTTGATAGACTTCACACACTTCAGTGACAGATATAATTAATAATACCCTCTACGTGTGCAGGTTTCTTTACGATGTTTTCTTTCACCGTTATTGCGAGTGATATAAACATTTTAAGTTATAAAACGCACGTAACAAGTCAAAAGAGTGTGTCAAGATTCGAACCCAGAACCCCCAAGATGGCAGACTGGATTTTAAATATTTCAATACAATGCGTACATTCATCCTAAAGAGGTTTATCCACTTATGGAACGAAGTAATTATTACATTACATTAACATTAATCTTCTGTTTGTTAGGTACGTAGGGCATCAGTCAAATATTGAAGCATCAAGTACCGTATCGTACGTATGTTCCCTTATCAGAAAATGAGCAATTACTATTCGAACGCAGGAAATCCCCTGATGCGCTACGAACCATAGCATATATAATGTTTAGAAACGACTTGTTATATGTAATGTTGCCAGACTAACGTTACGTTAGCGTTTTAAGCTTCGTCTTCATTTAATTGACAGACTTACCAGCGGCTGCAAAATTTTAGTTTCACTATGATAATATGTAGACGCTAAAACAGCTGAAATCATGACATTGACAGATTATTTTTTCCCATTTCTTTAATTATCAAATCCTGAACAACAAACTGTGCAAATTGATTCCTTATTAAAAACCAAGTGAAACATTTTATAAAATCTGATTAATAATAAGTACCGATCTCAACCAAGCTATTATATTATATTACAAACACAGCCGATGTAAAATTTACACAGTCGATGTAATATTACTTTACAAACACAGTCGATGTAAAATTTCTGGGCAGATTTTATTATTAACTACTTGTTATCTGCAAATTCCTGTGCGTTCGCGTTTTATCACTGTAAAAGGAGTCAAACATCTTGGCAATAAGTTATCTTAACATAAGTAATCTCTGCATTGTGTGACGTGAGAACAAACATACAGACATATTTTTGAAAAAAATTTAATTAACATTTACTGTTACAAAAACAATTACTATTTTTTTTAAATAATACATGTATCTGCGTAATATCATCATGCTACGACTCTAACGGGGTAGACAGCAGTGAATACCAAATATATGTAGTTCTACCGAAGAGACGTGCGTGCAATGTTGTAATTTTTTATTTCATTTCGTTTCTATCTATTGTTTACTCTGTGGCGGACGCGTTATCGTGACCTACATACATACAGACTGACGTGACATTATGTTGTCATGAAAATTATTGAGCCAGTGGCAACCTTTATCTTGAGATATTTGAATACACATACAAATACTTACAAATACATTGCTTCGTCGAAGCGAAGAGTTGAGGTTGTTTTTGTATTCAAATATCACATTCATAGCAAGCTATCACTGGCCTTCTAGTCCAGTGGTTGATGTGTCTCATCAATCGATAGAAGCGGATTCGATTCTCATCCAAAACAAATGTTTATGTAAATAGCAACAGTATTCTTTCCATACAATCAATCTGTTTTGGAAGCTTCATTTTTAATAAAATGTTTTGTTGGTAGGGTGTCAATATTTTCCAAATAAAATCGTTAGGTATGTAGTTAATTTTTTAAGTGTCTTAGGTTTTATCACGATTATCGAAGTTCAATAATAGTTGTAGACTGGAATGCAGGTGCTAGGATCCGCCCTCGACCTACCTACATTTACGGGGATAATTACCCTCCCTTCACACCGGAAACGTAACAGCTGAGCAAAGCCTGGACAATCGTTCCATTGATGACTTGGTCTACTGCAAGCGATAAGCTATATACGGTTTTATATACTTTAAAAGTTTCTAGCGGTGACTAATTAGTGGCTGGATTTCAGCCTCCCGCTTCGGGGGTCTGGGTTCAAATCCTCGCACGCAACTGTCTATACAAAGTTATGTACATTTTATAACTTGAAATTTTGTCATTCGCTATATCGGTGAAGGAAAGCAAGTAGTTGTTGCCCGCTGCTTTGCTCGCATTGTTAACACGTCATACCATTATTGTGCGCGTAACGCCATCTGTAATGCTTATTTGATTAAAACATGTTTTCTTGTAAAAGTTCAATATATTCCCGCGAAAAAAACCTAGCCCATGTCACTCTTCAACCCTTCAACTATCTCCATACCAAAAATCACATCGATCCGTTGCTCCGTTTTGAAGTGAAAGAATGACAAACAAACGAACAAATACACTTTCCCATTTATAATAATAGTATGGATTGTTATTTAGTACTTCCGGAGCTTTCATGGCTTTTGATGAACTTTTTATCTTTGTGTTCCTTGCGTTGCTTTTTTCGACGACAGTACGACTGGTACCTAAATATAGATTGTAACTACTTTCTACTTTGAATGGTCGCGTTTCCTACGTCAGCGGTTTTTATTCCGCCTTTCAGCGGCCAAATGACAATAGTCATTGTTCAGCGATTTCAATTGTTTCTCTCAGGTATAAGTAACGACTATCCTTTAAATGACCTGTTGGCGTAATCATAACCATTTTTCCGGGCACGGGTTTCTCCACGTTTGCGTGACACAAATATATACTAATAGTCCGATTCCTGCAGTCCTGTTACTAACGAATACTCACCAACTATTATTGACATATATTAACTGAATTCACACTAACAGTCCCATCCATACAGCCCTATTAGAGTTCGGTGGCAGATGTCCACGGGCGGCAGTATCACTCGGGACTGCTGTCCGCTCGTTCGCTACTCTCCTAACTATTATTAATATACCCTCGCGCCAGGTCCCTGAGCCAGAAAGCACCGCGTGCCAAATAACTCGGTCCTTAAAAACCTGGCGCGCTTCGTCTACCTTCATCACTCTCATACATACACGCCGGTTTCGGAGACTCTTCACTCCCCCGTCAGCCAGCGTCTGACCTCTCTCTAGCATTAATTTCATTTGATTTGATAGCAATCGGGACCGATGGCTGTCGGCCCACGTGAGTGACGAAAAGTTGCAGCCACACACACACGTGTCGGGTGCGTAGAACGTCCGCCGGTCGGCCTTGCCACGCCTCGCTCCGACCGGCGTTGCGAACGGAATATTACGTTTATCTATTCCATTATACGCTTACATTTAGGTTTGCTCGCGTTACGAAAGTTGTAAATTTGCCGGCGTGGTTTTACGAATGGGACACTTTCATTCGCGGCTATCTGAGCATCACGCAGTGCCTGCCACGATGACCAAGGTGATAAATCTATACAAACAAATAAAAACGGAGTGTCTGATATTGAAATAGCCGCTTTTTTACTAAATGCATAATACGTATGTACACACGATACATATACCAAAATAACATTTTGTACGATTCTAGAACGGCTAGACCGATTTTGACGGAACTTTCGCTGGCAGATAACTAATGTAATAAGGAGTAACTTGGGCTACTTTTATTTCGATTGAAATTCAAATGCGAAATCGCTGGCACAGTCAAAAATAATATACACCTTATTGTATCCCACTGCGTCCCACTTGTGGGCACGGATCTCTTGTGCGATTTCGGAAGAGCTGATGCATATTCCGCCACGGTACTCCAGTACTAATTGCGTATAAGTGTCAAACAATAATGTGAAATACTTACAGACGGACAAAATTTTGAAAAGCCACTTTTACCCAGTGGCGTCGTGATGAAAATACCTGATCAAATCCATTAGATCTTTCTTCAAGATGTGCATACCGAGTTACGAATGTATCGAATTACGAGTTACCAGTTCCTTGAAATATCTTCCTTCACTAAGTTTAATCTAAGTCATAGTAAACATTCAACACTCGTATGCTAATCATATTATAATACTAATCAGCATTCATTTAATACATATCTATATACTGGTTACCTGAGCACCGCTTTAGTTACTATGGTAATATGAATAACTACAGTTGCAGCTGATATCGATAAAATTAAATTCAACATTCACAATATAATAGGCCGATTTGTTCAATCGTGCTGGTGTGTTGTTGTTCAAACTTGAATATTTTACACACTAGAAAGGATATTGAGTGATTTGATTTACATTTCATTTGCAACAATGTAACCGACCTTGGAAGGAATCAAGTCAGGGACTGCTGGCGTTCTGGTGGGATTTTATAAGCGGTTTTTTCATATATCCAGTTTTATATGTCAATCTTTATTTTTCTCGATACGTATCATTTGGGTGAGGTAGGTTCGCTTGTCCCAGAGGATGTAGGTTGTAGTAACTCACTGGCAAGGGAGCTTATAGTAAAAAAAACCCTATACATCAAGGGAGGCCAACTTCATCAGAGCTAAGATCGACATTTTACCACGGGGATCTACCAATTACATATTTCTTGAAATTTTAAATGTCTTCTTTTATTGAAAGGCTTGGCGATCGACTTGATTAATGGTCCAATTGGCCCTCCCCGCTGTAGATGCAATAAAAAATGTACATCGCTGATTGAACATTTCTAACCTCCCCACGTATAACCTTTAAAGAATAAGTACTACTTCGGTATACTCAAAATTAAAGTAAACGAAATTTAATGACAGTTTTAATTTGAAATGTTAACTAGGCATGCGACACCGGCCAGTTTGCCGCCTGGCGCTCTTGGTTGGCACCGTTGCGCAACAGCCTGACACTGATAAACTAAATAACTGATAAGGTTTAAATATGCTCGCGAATACGGTGAATGTCTCAGAGTAGTGATAATGTAGAGAATACGTATTGAACAAACTTTTATGTAAAGCGCAAATGATTCGTATACTGCATGTCTAATGTCTAATTAAAAGCAGTGATGGCCTAGTGGTTTGAAGTGGCCTAGTTGTGTGGTTCAGCCTCCCATTCCAGGGGGTCTGGGTTCGATCTTGGCAAGCACTTCTTACTTGTTACGTGCATTTTATGATTAAAAATGTAAATATCACTCTCTATAACGATAAAGGAAAACATCGTGAGGAAATTTGCACACCTTAGAGATGTTACGAAAACCATAATATTTTCTGAGGTGTGTGAAGTCTACCAATACGCACTTACCCAGCGCGGTACAGTATGCCCTAAATCCCTGACAGCACGAGTAGAGACCCGGTCCAGCAGTTGACCAATAAAAGGGTCGAAAAAAAATTATCTAATTATAGGGACAATTGCGTTAAATGTTGCCATAACAGCTTAAGGATTCGATGTAAAACATTTGGTTGTTACAATGCAACCAGTGTATTGCATGCGGTGCAAAACAGACGTTTTGTAACGTTGTGTGTTAATAAATTCAGTACGCATGGGTCATTGCATATGACTTATTTTCACGTTTCAAGCTCTAAGTCTCGGGTAATAACCGATATAACTCCTTAGAGGTGTTAAAGGCGGCTTAAAAACATTTGACAGTCGGGTTGTCAAGAAACCCGTGTCTCCTCAATACGCAATATAGCAGCATCATCCAGGGATATTGGCGTTTTAGCATTAATTGCAGCCGTATTAGCACGTGAGATAAAGTAGAAATTGCTACTTGCTATAATACTACTGACCAATACAATTAAAACTTAAAAAAAACTGCTAGAATTAGGTTGGGTAAATTTTTCTGTCGTTCATTATTTTTAGCATCAATAGTTTTAGAAGCGATCGCGAATTAAGGAATTTTATAGGAGTAGGGATTCCTATTAATTTTTTAAATAAAATATAGCCTATATCATTCAGCGACAATGCAGCAGTCTGCTAGTGAAAGAATTTTTAAAATCGGATGAGTGGTTTCATTGATCACCTCCTACGCACAACATCACACAAAAACATTATCTCTTCACAACATCAGCGTAGACAATGTGTCAGCTGTACGTTAGCTGCGGTAAAAAGGTAACGAAGTCAATTACTCTATGCGGCCGTATCTCAGCTACACAATCTCCGCGAGCCGGTCGGCCGTGATAACATTTTGAAAGGCGGCCGATATATACATTTTTTTTGTTGCGAACCTTTGAAATATTAGGTTAGCGGTGCCCTTTTGTACTGGCCGGCCGGTGGGCCGAGCTGTCGCTGTGTGCGTATTTGAAAGTTTACGCCAATTCAGGTTGGCGCGTTATGTTGCAATGCGTTATGAATAGACCGATACATACCTGTATGTACTGACCGCTTTTGTAAGTTCACCGTTAAGTTACAGGGCAGAGTTTCTCAAAGTTATCTCGTCCACCGTCCACTGTAAATATACATTTTCGAGCGCCCTTCGTAACTTAATATGTTAAATGCGAATATTATAAAATCTGATTTTAAACATGCGATCTGTTTCTGACTTTAAAATTTTATTTCAAATGTTATTGTTGAAGAACGTTCAGTTTTGAATTTAAAACCAATCAACAGACGGCAATCTGATTCCATATTTACGCCTGTTTACGGACAGCTGATAAAAATACACATATACATACATACGATATAATACTTATAGTATCTTTATTACGTCCAAATTCTTATCGCATGGATGAATGAACATGAATTGTCTGTCCTGTCTGGGAATCGAACCTACATAACCTTCAATTTAGCAGTCAGGGGCACACTAGATCAACAGCCCTGTCAAGTTAAATAGAATTACCGTAATTTTTACAAGCTTATAACTTGCCTTGTCGTTCGTTACTATGTGCGGGTCAAATCTTGCAAATGATTTGTAAACCAATTAATCCCCACCGATTGATCTGAAATTTTGTATACAATTTATGTTTGGATGGCAATCCAGGATTAGCTTAAGGACGTCATTCTAAATCCAAGATGGCGGATCAATTATTTTTCTCAATATATGTCTATCAAAAAAAGAAAGTTACAGAGAAAAGGAAGAAAATTGAAATGTCACTTTGAATCCAATATGGCGGACTGAACGCTTATGTTGTAAAACGATTTTATCAATAATTTACACTTATTAATGCCGTGTCTACATGCTATCAACTCTACGGCTGTAACCATAGGTTGATTATACTAATTTACGGGCTAGTTGCCAGTTATTATATAGGCATTACCGGCGCCAACTGGCAACCCTAGACTCAATATAGAGCCTATCATTACGAGAACATTACACTCAGGGTCGCTTGGTTGGTAACAGATTTAGTTCAAAATATATTACGTAAATATAAAAACACATACGTCTCGAAAATCGGCGTGTGTAGATAATTATAAATGTATAAAAAGCATCCCAGGTTTGTATGGATAGAGATGTTTGGCAGTCGGTGCTTTCCACCTTTTTAAGTCATTCGAACTCGAGGTCGTGGGTTCGATTCCCACCCAAGACAAACATACGTGATGAGCACATCAGTTTTTTATGTCTGGAAGTAGCAGAAATACCTGTATAAGTGTTATATGATATGTATCTACATATGTTATGTTTACCAACTGTCCAACCATGTGTCGTGTGTGGATTCGTCCTAATTACTATTATTGCTGATACAGTCAAAGACAAAGACAAATACAAATACAAATAGAAATAAAGGTAGAATATAAAAAGTAAAAGTAAACAAATTAACTATTATTACTAAATTATTATACGACAATTTACACAAACATGTAAGATTTTTAAAATAGAAACAAAACCGTGACTCTGGTACCCAGCATTGCACATATATGAAGACCCGGGGTTTACACGTGCATTTTAATCTACGTCAAATATAAAGCTAGCACTCGCTTTGAATGTTGCCATTGAAAAGTTAGGCTTTGACCGAGTCAAAACGGTTTCCCCGGTCCACATAGTTTGGACGACACGTTCAAGCTACGCTGCTTGTAGAGGAGACACTAAAAAATGTACCTTCATTTCTTTGGACTCTGTCAAATTTATTACGGCGTAATTACGAGAAGCTGCCAGAAGAGACAAAAGAAGTTTGTTAGGACTGACTCGACTGGCCTCATGGTCGAGTGGTTAAAGATCCTGACTGTAAAACCGAAGGTAGTGGATTCGATTCCCACCCAGGACAAACATTTGGATGATAGATGGATGGATGGATTTGTTTGTTCTGTGTCTGGTCGTAGTAAACATATATATATAGGTATGTTTATGTAATTTATCAGCTGTCCGATTACCGTAACACAGGGATTCAATTGCTTAACTTGGAATCGGATAGTCGTGTGTGGAATTGTCCCCAGTTATTATTACTCTTTTTGATCTCTCATCACTGTTTTTTTTTGTGCTCATATTTAGTTCTATAATATTTTGTCCCCATCATATAATTAAATATTTGTTTAAGTAATTATCTCTTGCATCCAATCCAACGTTATGATGAGCTTTGTTTTGATTCGATTCAAACCACGCGCCGACGCAGCCAACGCTAAAAGTAATTTTTGCGCTTTTTTAACTTTTCTCACAAGTTCATAATAATTATGACGAAAATGTGAACCCAACAGGATCCAATTTAAACTTCCCTTGGAAATAAACAGTATACAATTCAAGTCGATCCCTTATCGGTCGTCCCCGCGGGGTGCGGCCAGTCGCCGTGCGTAACTGACGCGGCTGTGAATGCAGCCACAACTTTTTTAATAATAAGAGCATGAAGTTTAACAGAGGAGAAAAGACCAGTGACTTGTGAATTTTCTTGAAAGTTAAAATATCAGTAAACCTAAATCTTTTTAGACAAGGGAAGAGAAGATTTTCTTAAGACTTTTTAACTAAATTATCAGGCTTCGGGTGTGGGTAAGCGATGCAGAATTAATTTTTACCACTTCCTAGCGATGTCTAGACTAGGCCGAGCGACCGTCCAAAACTATGTACTATTCGTAGTCGGCCGAATAGCCAAATATGGTTAACAATCTGGAAATTTACACAACTTGGACGTACAATATTACATTCGCATAATAAAAGCGTATAGCATTCACTGTTATTTCAGCGACGCTCGGCCGCGCGCCGACGTCGCTGCAAGAATATCTTCATTGAAAACTTTCGTGCTATTCTTGGAATTCTGTTCACTGAATGAAACCACCGAACGTCATGTAACTGTCTCTATACTTGCTTAAAAATAATATTTTTTTATTAGCTGCCGTCAGCAACTTCGCTCGCGTGATCCGAAGAAATAATTTTATCGACTCGTCATACTGTTATTGCGTCCGTAATGCAATATCTAGTGTTTATTTGATTAAAACGTCTTTTCCCCCCGGAAATGAGACATTTTTCTGAGAAAAAAGTAGGTTACGTCACTCTCCAGATCTACAAGTATATCCAACCATACAATCACATCGATCCGCTAGTCCGTTTGGACGCGACACAAGGACAAGCAAACGCTCGTTCGCTATAATAATTAGTATGGATGGCTCGAAAATGTCTGTGACGGTATAACATTATATCCACCTCCAAGCACAAGCAGGTGTATTGTTGTGTGTTCATCTTGAAAGTTGCAAAGGTGCATTAAGATAATCCAAATTAGTCCGCGTGGCTAACGTAGCAATTGTGTCATTATTCATGTTATTGTCCAGCTGTTGTAATCAAAGCAAATTAACAACGATACTCAACGACATCAAATTGAACGGGTTATTCGAGGTCGCCAGTTAGATCCCTTCCGCAAGACCGCTTCGCTGTAATTTATTGATATCAAAGGTAAAAGGCTGATGGAATGTCAGCCGCACTCGCCGGCTTCAATTGATTCCGTTTTATAGCACCATAATTTAATTGCCTTTTTCGATCCTATACAAATTTTCCTTTATATATTTTGATTTTGATTTGTTTCTGGCCTCTTGGTGCAGTCGTTAGAGACCGCCAAAAAAATCGGAGCTCCTTGGTTCGTTTCCTGCTAAAAGCAAACATTTGTGCAATGATCGCATTTGTTTGTTCGATTGACTAGAGATTGACTTTTGACAAAAGTTATTGACACGCCGAAGAAATAGCGTAATACCCAATTCTATCGAGAGAGAAGTGTGAAAAGAATGTTGATTAATTTGTAATCAATTCATCCCTAACGCTACTTACAGCGCAAAGGACTCGATTGCTCACGTTTAACAGACCTTTTCGCGCTCAGTCAAGCGTGAGCATTCTGTAAGGGATCGCGTAGGATCTAATGAAGATCTTGGATGATTAGAATCTTGATTCGTGAATCGAATAGGGCAGTTACGTTATTTTGTTTAGGTGACCTTAGGGATTCAGAAAATTTACTACAGGTTTTGTCACCGGAATGTGTAGGTGGCAAGGTCAAAAAGCTGATATCCCAAGAGATGGTCTGATCAGTTGTCTCAACAATTGGGTACAAAATTATGCAACGCTATACACTAGGTATGCAGCATTCCGCCAGAAATGATGGAAAATGGTCCATAAAAGTTCAGTTGGGATCATCACGACGCTCAGCACTGAGCTATCGCGTGGAGGAGGGAGAAGGATAAAGAAGTTTAGACGGTTACGTGGCGGTCGTGAGTAACTGACGTCTCGCATGTGGTCTCAGAAGAACGGATATTTCCGTTCAAGTTGAATGGTACATATATTCTCTTCTAAGCTTAGAACACGAGACAGGATTTGACACAGCTACACACTATGTATAGACTTACACCCTAAACGAGATTTTAGAAGACGCCGAGAGACAAATGTCAGCTCTTTGTAAAATATTTGGTACTTTAAAGTAAATCATATCAAAATTCAAAGTAAAGTAGCCTCAATGAAACATAGTGGTATGTTTGCGACAATTATTGGAGCATGGCCCATCTTTGCTGGCTTTATAAAGGTTTAAATACTTATGCTTAAATGAGTTCTTATTAAATACGTTTTAATACGTACTCAGAGTCAAAAACTTATCTTGTACGCTTCGCCATTGTCTTTGGGTTAGTTAGCTATATTCCAGCCTAATGTAACGCACTAAAGATTTAATATTACTCAATACGTTTCTTGAATGTATCCAATTTTGGCTGACGAAATTTTCTGTAATAATTGTTTTCCCCTAACTCGTTCGGATTGAATCTAATTGGAAAACGGCAGCAGTAGGCCATAATTCACGGGAAATAACGTCTTTACAGGGTAATCATAAGAGAGACAACGAAGACAAGTACGAAGAGTAGTCGGTGCGCCCATAGCGGTGACAACGTTTAAATTTATTGGGAATGAAACGAAACAAAAGTATTTAACAGATAAACATTATTGATTAGTTATAATGTCAGTACAATGACGTACTAGTAAAGCATCGGTAAGCGATCAATTTAGACATTGTCCGATACAGCCGATGCTTAGGTGGACACCCGCTGGCATTCATTTGGTACGAGTGCCGGCCCGCGCACGTAAAGTGCTCAGTCCCAGTTATCATAATTACGTTCCAGTAATTCAATTTGGTTGGAGGTCTGTGGAATGTCTAAACATCTCCAAGTCTTCGCCATTAAAATGTCTGCTAATTTAGCGTAGTGCCTTTGACGAGAATAGTAATTAGAAAACCAGTAATACATAAACGGTGGGTATTCCAACAGATCATAACTGACCCCAAAATGCCGATATTTGTAACTGATAAAAAATTCAAGTTGTGTACATAAATTCCATTTGTATGCTGGTCACTGCAACCCATATATGTTCTAGCTCAAGTAAGATTGATTTTAAATTGATCGGAATAGACCCTGGTTTGTAAATTTGTATCGAGACAGTGATGTTAGGTTTTGAGAAAATTACAGCATAATCAATGATAAAGGAATAAAACTATGGCCAGCGACTCTGCTATCACGTGGTCAAACGGGATTTCGAAAATACGATCCTTAGCTTTGATTGACAAATGGAAATGGTCAGTATAAAAGCAATGAACATTTATTTGCCTATAGGTCTGCAAATTTTGCACAGAGTTTGAATCTCCGCCGAAATGAGATGGAAATTAATAATCTTCAATCTTTCGAGAAAATTATATGAATATTAATATATCGCTGGGTTATTTGCATAATGGAGACGACAAAGTACGGCAAGCGACGTGGCTATAATTTGATTTGTCATGGAAAAGTAATGGAGTCTGAGAGTAATGTGCAGGAAAGGTGATAAGAATATCTTAAAAGTCTTTCCGAAATGATTGTTGCGCAATACCTTGTGTAGGCTCGCTTAGCGATTATGCGTATTTTCCTCGGCAACTTCTTGATTCAGTTCCACAAAATTACCTTCAAGCTAATAAAAGTTGAAGTATTTCTGAAACGCAGTATCGGCAAACCTGCTATTTTTGGCTGAAACATCAAACACAGTACAATTTTTACCTTTACAGTCTTACGCCTCGAGCCAGTACTTATAATATATATGTTATACCAAAGTGTGTAGGGTACTAAGTAGTAGGTAGTTGGCTTAAAATAGCCGTGCAGTTGGAGCTAGATGAACAAGCGAAAATATTCCCTCGATCGTTAGCAACGTCTAATGTATCATGCTTAGAATTACAAATAGCTTGAACCCAACGGTAAGGGTGGTTATCATGCTGACTGCGCGGTTTTGTTCACACTTACATCTTGCCAATCTTCTCTTAGCAAGAACCCGAGGTTAAAAGTATCTATCTAAAATGTATGTCCATTGCATCTCCTCTGAAGCTTCGTTTACTTTTAGTCTTACAATTATTTCTACGTAATTTATCACAAACCTTAATCAGTAAGAATGTCCATTATAATTTAATAATGAATAATTCGATTTTATTATGATCAGTTAGTCGCAGACGAAATACTGTAGCCCTAGCACGAACCTCTAGCGACGAAGTAATCGTACGGTAAATGGTAAAAAATTGTATGAAAAATGTACAGC
>DWDX01003038.1:0-13883 GCA_018245675.1 Agara michaeli | reverse complement strand
AACATCACGCCTGTAATCCCCAAATATATGTATCTGTATATACTGGTGTCAATCAGACTTAACGAACGAATTTTGAAATTGCATTCAAGGTTTGGAATAGTCTTTTTTTCAGAATGGGAACTAACTACAATAAATGTTAACACTTTAATAGGGTTTACGTAATTATTTCAATATGTGATTACTGATTACAATAGGTAGGTACCTATATAAAGTAAATCAACTTCTATTTAGTTAATAACATTATAAACGTGATGACACCAGTAACGCTCGTGACCGACTCCAGTTCCTGAACTGCATCAATTCCTGCACAGAGCGTGTCGTGAGGTAATACATAAATAAAATAAATCATTAAGTTGTACGGTAGTGGGCTTACATATCCAATGTTATTTATCGTATCTTACATTTTCTTTGTGATACTGATGAAAACGCAATATCTTTATATATAGATATCAGTGTAACTAATATGTCCGTAATACTCTTCTATTCGACAACCTCATTTAAATAGACACTCATGATGAACTTATGTATCTTACACGAATATTCAATGATTAAAACATCTTATAAACACTCCAGTACTTACTTATAACTCAAATATTTTTTTGTTATAATATGTGCTTAAATTTGATAACAGTTAATACGTAAAATATTTTATATTTCATTCGTATCATATACGTGTCTTTCTATATGTTACACGATAAGGAGAAATTATTTTTTTTAAATTCTGACACATTTATTCACAATTGTAGCCTAAGTGTGTGTGTTTTTTAAGAAACTTACTGGATAAAAGACGCACATTCCCTTAAATTACTTCAACTTGGTAATTAGACAATATGCTATCGTCTCTGATCATACAAGTTGATACGAGTATTGAGTAGCGAAAAGTGTAAGGAAATTCAAGATTGTGATTATTGTATTGTATTTGTGATTAATATGTTAATTAAAACGGCATAACGAGTTACAATAATTAATTGATGTGGTACACAGTCTTTATTTTATAATGTACGGTATATCCAGAAGAAATAGCTTAGAGACGAGATAGTTCAGAATGGAATAGATAAAAGACACTCCATTGCTAGTTCGAATTTCAAAGTTTGTAATGCATGTAACCTGGTTATTTTATTTCCAATACTTTATATTCCTTTCGGCCACAAAAAACAATGGAAATCATACGATTACAAACCTATATAATAAAGGCATGTCATAAATGTCCCACAGGGATGTTAAGAAATTGTGTCAATATATTATTGCCTTAGGAATAATCACGAAATACACAGAAGTAGGTACTGTAGGTAAGGTAATTTTGTTAAATATAACGAATACCATAGGACCGAGTCAGACAGAAAATAACTCATAGTAAAAATGCAAAGGAGCTTCTCTATCTTGAATTATTAAAAAAAACAATTTCAACGACCTTTCTCAAAAGTTCCTCAAATGTATATACGAGTAGGTGTATGGTATTTACAAAATGAGCATTAATCATAAAAGGGTTAGAGTAAGCAAAATATAAACTAAAAAATATTATTGGTATGCAGGTACCGTCAATTTATCATGGCTCGGGACCTTGATTGTAGCGGTAATTGTAAAATAAACATTGAACACTCAGCACTGACCTTTGTCAATTAGTAAGAATAGAGTATTTTATTGAATTGCCTAGTGCCAATAGTTGCTGCAAAATTTGGACCTATATCGCACACTCATATGCCTTTCCTAATAGAGCTACTTAAGAAAAGATATTAATGCATATGTAAGTAACAATAATTATTATTTACATACATAATAACCGAGGTAATAAACAAAACGGTTTACGCAATATTCAAATCAAACTTATTACAAAATTGCCTACAAATGGGCATTGGTAGGTTATTTTTAATTAATTTAAGATGGGTAGCATTCAATAATTTCCTACTGAGCATGTCAAAATAAAACTCTGGGTGGTATCTTGTATATAGCAACCGGATAAAATCTTAACACATAAAATTATTTTAGGAACTTATTTAGAAAATTATTTTAGGATCTGATTAACAACAAAACTATATGTTGTACATTAATTGTAAAGAATTAATTAACACCACGTTAGTTAATTTGTTAGCCTTTTGTCTATCTGGGTATGCCTATCCAAGGAATTTATTTTAATTAAAACATTTAATTACGACTACATCATCCTTTATAACTGCCGACATTTACATTATGTTATACATAAAATATATATATGTGCAATATGATTTATCCAAGACGAAACGAATAGTCAACAATCGAAAGAGATGTTTATATCTGTTAAGGAAACTATTGATTATTGATAAGTAAACAATATTAATCCATCTTGCGTTAACTGCCTATTGGGACGCTGCATCTCTGATCCATATCGTATACATTGGTAGAAGTAAACTTTTTAGACAAATATACTCGTAAATTATATGCAATATAAAAGATAGAAATACAACATATTCTACCGTGGAAAGTATACGTCGCTCTTTTAACTACATAGTATATTTCAGTGGTATGCAAGAAACGCTAAGTAACAATTTAGTACATAAGTACCTATATAACTGTATAGTAAATTATTTATTATCTATTGTAGAACCTAACTTAATATCACAAAGTAAAGGCCCAACGTTTAGTGACGGTGTTTCCCAGTTCACCAAGGATGATTAATGATAACGGCGTGTAGTAACATTATATCTAATAATACTTCAATCCCATAAAAATATTGGATAAATAATACATAATTCATTCATACTATTTGAAGGTAAAAGAAATATTTTAATACAGTAGTACACTCCTAAATAAATACAATTTATCCAATTCCCCGATGCTTAGGATATTCACCATAAGATGCCACAAGAGTCGCTCGTGACTGTCGCAGCAGTTGCAATCTATATATTAGACACGAGTCACGTTGAATCGATTAACGATTAACAGTTTATCGTGCCATAAAATATCAAATACCAATGTTTAATTGTGAACCAAAAGCCAACGCTTAGAAAATGACGTCAGACTAGCACTCATCGTAAAGTTGAGATTATGCCCCGTGTAGGGGTGAAATAAATACCTGCCTGGATTCAGATGTAACTCCTTGTAGTGTTTAGTATGTTTCTGTCGATTGAATCACTAATGGAACACAGTGAGCAAGTTCTTTTTCATTTCCATACGAAAACGAGAAGTAACCTTACCTTTATGAATTTAACAACGAAAGCTCAATACCGCGCGAATTATAGACATAATGGAATATAACGATGCTTATAACCATTGATAATATAGGTTTTTTTTTAAATCTCATATCCCTTGCCATTCTTAGTGCAGCATGGCAGCTCTACGTTATTCTTAACTAATCTATGACCACATATTGTAGACGTATTAATAAATTACGTTGTCCAAAGAATCGGCACAGTCTCGTGCCATCTCTTGCGCAACAGGTCGCGCCACACCCTCTATGTGCAGGAGGAATAACACGCAAGGTAAGGTATATAAACAATATAAAAAAATTGTGCCAAAATCTAAATGAAATTACTAGTGCAAAAACATCAATATCGTGTGACAAATATATATATTGCGGATAACGTGATTGTGATAACATTTTGTTGCGTAAAGTAGACATCGTTTGAAATACTTTATTAATAAAAAATATTCAAAGCGCTCTACATATTGTCTTTTTAAGTTGTTTTTTTGTCTTAAGTTTGTATTATTTACACAACGGATAATGTGTGAAATTGTCATTTTTTAAACCGTACCAAATTGTAAAATGAGTGTATCTGTAAATAATAACAAATAATATTTGATATAACGTCTGCTTACAGTACGAGTTCCAAAATAGTTCTTTTTAACTATTAGTTAATAACTATATTATAACAAGACGATTCAGCTTTGAAACTAAAGAATCTCCAAATAATTATATTTACCTTGCATTCTTAAATCACTTTAATGATCGTCAATCTAAATCAAATATTATCATACATTTACATACATAGGTAATAGACAGGTACCCCTAGGATGGGTCGAGTGCGTGGATAATTACATTACGTCATTGAACTAACTATTCCACGCACGTACATAAGTACTTGGCATATTTTATTTATAAAATATTTATTTATTTCTAATGACATCTAGATTCATGTTATAAGACACGTAAAAATATGTTTTGTTCCCAGAATAGACCATTATCACCTGCCAAAATCTAAGTACTAAAAATATTCCCATAAATCGGGACACAACTTTTAAAGCCGTAACGTATTAGAACAACGGCGAGACAGCAATGGTCCATCTGACATCGCTATTGGTTTCCAAGTCACATGCCCAATGAGGCAATTATTGTTTACCAGACTCTGATAAACGTCTGTCCCAAATATTGCAGTTTGGATACAAGCGCATATTATAGCATAGTATAATTTAACCACGTTTTAAAATATCATATGGACTTTGTTCAAATTGTTTTAAAAGATATTAAGTTAATAAAATCATTTGGGTCTAAATTTCGAAAATGTATAAAAATTACGTTTTTATTGCAATTGCGTAATTTTTTATTGGTTTATTTGTATGCGTTGTACATAAAACGTTTATTGCCGAATTTGCATAGCACATTAGGTAGTATTTCCGGTAAATTACAAGGTATAGAATTATCTTTATCTATTAAGTTAGCGTAAAAATCGTATGCACAACTAGTAGATTATTATGGATAAGCCAAAAGGTACTCTAAGAAGGTGCCGGACATGCTAGAATAAATAATTTAAAAATACATTTTTATTTAGATCTATATCTGTACACAAGCAATATATTACCTACAACAGCCCTCGGCTCATTTCATAGACAATGCATTTCAACGAAAAAATATACAGTGAATAATAAACGTTTAAGTTAATCTTGTCTAGCATTTTAATTATCAATAGTTTTGTATGTACCTCGCTTTCAACGAGCCGCTATGAATAACAAAACATTGTTAAATTCCAATGTCGATAGTATCAAATGAATATATTTTTCTGTAGATGTTATTAATGAACGGTTTCGTAAAACCCGCTAGCCTTCCGCCCAAGATACTGTTAGTGTTAACACCGACAAAACTTATTAAAGTATAAATATATAGGTACCTATTATATGCTTTTTGCATATGTTATATATTTAAAATCATAAGAAAATGTACTAAAGATTGAGAATATTTGAATGACTGTAAGTTACCTACTGCTGCTGCTAAATTTCTAGCGGCAGACTGATGATAGAAATTTTGATATTAAAGATCATTCACAGGCAAATTTAAAATTAACATTATTTATATGTCAATAAATATACAATAAAAATATTTAAGTGATATACAATTTACATAATACTGACAATATATTATTTTCAACTTAAACAAGAATCGGTCTTTGATATTAGTTTTAAATAAAGATAACGGCATAGGGTCAAACGAAGTTATAATATCAATAGAATCGTAAATTTGCACCGAATTTTTTTAACATAAGGAATTCCATGCATAAATTTCCATCACAAGAGTGACAAAAGCTTATGTCGGACTCTACCTGACTAGCTAACTGGCCCCTGTTTCGCCCTGCACCATTTGTCGGAACCACAAATAAGCTTGATGCTCTCTTTTCGCGGGCCCTGCATAACCAGTCTATCAATATAGAGGTATTCTTAGATATAATAGAGATGCAGTTCCTCGACGCCTATGAAACGTGACCTTGGAAACCTCTACTTACACCACGCACGCACTCCTCCCACACTGCTCTTCTGCTGCAAATGGGGAAATCGATTTCAATTGCACTTTCCCGCTTTACAACTACCATCTGCAATATCAGTATACTGACGTTGTCTTTCATGGTTACGATGAGATCACGACGCTCGTTGCCAAACGGTGTACTCTCCTCTAGCGTATGCTGTGCCGTGTTCTCGATGTAGCTGCAGTTATGACACACGTGGTAGTCCCTTCCGAATAATTGACATAGCTACTTCTCAAAACATTTAGAACAGGGAAACACCTGCAAAAATCGGAAAGTCAATGACCCATGGCGCCTGAACACCCAATTTTCAAAAACGGACTTAAATATAACCTCAACAGTCATTCTTGCAACCTGGTCATATATTTAATAAATATACTCGCCTTTGTAGGTGAAAATGGGTCATTAGATTGGAGTGCTGGTTCTTTGCCAGAACGGTGAAAGAAAGCACACCTAAAAGTTTGCCATAATATTGGTATAGATATTATCCTCTTTATTATTTTATTATCTATAGATATATGTCACTATCTTTACGGTAAATTATCAATGATGATGTTGATGTATAGAGCAGAACCTAATAGTTGCGGCGATGAGTGACAATAACATTTGACGCTGTCTGCCTGACTTCCACGCAACTGTTCTCAAGCCACACATTAATTATATCGTAACTTCCTTTTTCAGTTTATGTAAATGATTTATTAATATATTTTTGGAATCATAAATTATTGTAACATTTCATTTTGTTTGTGCAGCCGTTAATTTCTAAGCTTCAATGCTAAAAATCAAATACTTTCACAAAACCCAATGAACAATAGTCTGTTTATAAGGAATACATAATAAGACCGGATAAACTGGTCTACGAGCGAAGACAGCTGTGACAATACATAATTTATTCGTCGACCGTTTCTGAATTAAGAATAAATATTCACCATTAAGCTTATATTTTTGACAGTGCTATTCACACAAATTGCCAATTATGTTATAATCGTCTACAAGTTTATATTAAAACAAATTAATTGTGTGTCACAATTGATCTGCGTTAAAATAATTCTGATGCAACATACGAATGTTATGTGTTCAGTAAATACGAAGTTATGGGAAGCCGATCAAGTTGGTTTCTAGAAAATAGCGCAAAAAGTGCTTATTATCAAAACCTATCCTCGTAAATTAATTATTTCCATTTAGACTTGTTATAAGTGCCCAGTATATACGCATATATCCCATAATAGGAAACATTGCAAAACTTATTAATATTTTCATTATCACTATACACATTGTTCACGAAAATAAAAACATCACCATAGCAAAAATATTACTGTTCATTTTAAATATGTTATTTTAATTAATTATTGTGCGGTAAATACACGGTGATTACGTCGAAGCGCAACGTTAATCTGTTCGACGTATATTTTAGCAAGTCTTACTCAAAACAAATATCCGCCACTGACCGCCAAATAACTAATAGTTCATCACGTGAATCGAATACTAATAAATTATTTACCATATTACAGCTATAGATTAAAATCGTGTCCATAGAGAAACGAAACGTTGTGAATTTCTAAGATAACTCAAATTAAGTTCCTATTTGACAGGCTTAATAAAACCCTGTAATTTTAGAATTTTTTTTTTCAAATAAAAACATGTTTATGTAATTACATAAATTCGTAATTTTCAGATGGATCAGCTAAAGATAATCGGTCTCGCTGTTTGTTTGTATGCACTAGTTAGCGGCGCTCATGGGGTTGACAAATATACAGATGAAAACCGGCCTTATGAATTCGGATTTACAATCGATGGTGAACAGCATCGACATGAGAAGAAAGGTAGAAAAATGCATAGACAATAAAAGTTAATCTACATACTAATGGCTAACCATATTATGTGTATTGAATGTACTACTAAATATTAAAAGTCACTCAAGGCTGTCTATTTTTGAAACCAAGGCAAGTTATGTTTGAACTTTAATTATAGTCATGCGAATATGATTTACACAAATCTCAAGTATAAGTAAGACAAGAAAGCGCAATGGCAATATCAATCTAGGTAGATTCCAAAAAATAATTAGATTTAAGATTAAGTACCTACTTATACATATATTCATTTATCTTGTCGTATGCACACAATTTGACAAACATTGACATCATCGCACAATAAAATAAAAACGAAATGGACATATATGCTCATTATCTGCAGTAATATATTTGCAGTAGTAAATTGACCATTTTGAAATACAAAAAAAATATCTTACTAATACCGTGGTATCTGAAAAAGACATAGACATTGTAGGAATGGTAAATAAAGAGCACTACAATATTCGTACATATGTATAATTTAAAGAATGTACCTTTTTTACAGATGAAAATGGAATAATAATGGGTGAATTTGGTTTTATTACCGCGGATGGCGTTTATCATGTAACAGTTTATGCTACCGATGAAAACGGAAGATTCAAGATATTATCTATGAAGAACATTCGAGTCAAGCCATGTAAGAATTAAATGTATCCAAAATAGATCATCATAATTTTAATGTCATAAAACATTAATATCATTTAATTATTAAAAAAAAGTATAAAGTTTCTTACAATCGTTCTTAATTGTTTCAGATCCAACAGCTGATGTTAAGAAAGGTCATTCCATTCCATTTCCACCTTCAGAGAATGCACCAATCATACAAGGATCTGTAATGTCTCCTAAGCTTGAACAAAAAGCAAAACCAGATACAAATCAACAAATTGCATCACCTGCTAAGTCCTGTTCTCATTGCAGTCTTCCAACTACGACAACGAAAGCTCCAAAACTGTCCGATATAGCCGTTGTTTCGCAAAATGGGGAAATACCAAATACTCAAACACTACTTGGTTCTCAGCCCAGTTCACTAGCGCAAGATAAACCAATTTATCAACAGAAAAACCCACAATTATTAAGCCCACAGGGGGATAATGTTGATCAAGGCGTTCCTGGGCTTAACAGGGAACAACAAAATTCTTCGCCAGTTCCAGGTTTAGGAGAAAATAATCCGCAATACCAGGCACCTAATTATCAACAAAAAAAAGTAGGAGGCCAACAAAACTATGCTCCACAAGATAACATGGGGAGAAATAACCAACAATATGGCTATCCGACCGATCCGAACAACTATCCTGAAACAAACAAAGACTCTCGTTTCAATTATCCTACACAAGAAAATAGTGTAAATCAAAATAGTGGCAGTAGTACAAATCAAAATTATCCTCAAAGTAAAAACAGTGCCAACCAATATTATGCCCAACGTGAAAGCAACGTAAATCCAAATCATCCGAAGATTGGAAGTGACAGCATCGATGAACACCGCAAACTACAATCCGATATTCACAAAAAATACGGACAACAAGAATCATCTTTCGGCACGACACAATCAGAATATAATGCTGTAAGCAATACCAACAGAATAAATTTACCAAATCCTGAAAGTGCTTTAAGAAATCCAAAACAGTATAGCGATGAATCACCTAACATTGGAAATGAACAACCTCAGGGATTCCGAGCTATTTTATCATCCCAAGCCGATCAACCGGTTTCCAATAAACCAACTCTCGTTGCAGCTCAAATGCAAATCGTTCCGAAGGATACGAATATCTACAATAAAGGCCCAGGCGAAAAAGAAGGCTTACCTAATGGATTATCCAAAGAAGATATGAATCACCTACTTTACACATTTAACTATACTGTTGGTTTCCACGGCCACCATGAAGAGGGTTATTCAAATGGCTCTAAAAAAGGTTACTATTTTGTAACAGGGCGAAACGGTGTAAGAACACGTATTGACTACACAGCTGATGAAAATGGCTTCAGACCTAGAATAAGCCAAGAGGTACTTGACCTATTATCGGACGATGTTCCTAAACCAGAAACGGAAAAAGATGAAAAGTTCGGCCTCAGAGGCTACGAATTTAAATGGCTTTACTATCCCGCCAATGATGCAAAAAAACAATAAATCTACGCTTATAATTAAGATGAAAATACTGACCATGATTTTATTGATATTTTAAATATTATGTAAATAACAATATTTGGCCGTAACATTCATTTTAAAGTATATTCTTAATCTTAATTCACTAAATTGTAAATTACATGCCTCAATTATATGAGTCTAACAATCTGATATGATGTAAAAACACACTATAAATATTTATATTACACTAAAATAACGTGTAAAGAACACGATACCCACTGCCAATTAAACAACCAAGTGATTAAATTTAAGTTAATATATTACTTTAGTATTGTACATAATAAATTTATTCTCAAACTGAATGGTTGGTTTCAAATAATTTACTTGATTTTATTAATATAATTTTTATTTAGTTTCCGAAACCGATGTATTGATAATCGCACGTATCAATAGAGTAATGAAAGTAGATGAAGCACGTCAGGTTTGTAAGGACAAAAATATCTGGCCCTCGGTGTTTTCTGCCTACCTGTTAGAGGGACCTGGCGTGATGTATACACTAACAATTTTCAAAAAATTACGTTTATTAATAATCATATCTTAATACCCACCTAATTTATCACATTAAAGGACTATAAGCAACGTCCTATATGTTCAACTGGTATAGCGACGAATTATGTCACAAATTAATTATTTATACTTTTCTAATAACAAGAATGTAATAATATTTTAGCGTTAGTATGAATAATTATAAATGTGCATGGTATTAATACAATATTCATGTTCTAAATTTCAAACTTAAAAATAAAAAAGTATTTCTGTTAGAATTTAAGCACAGCGCCACCTATCCAAAATCTGTGGACTTACGAACACTACCATGTCCATGTAAAGAAAACTATGCAATGTGTAGTGCCTTAACCTGTTACCAGATGGCTCGTACCTTTTTAAATAATCCTACTTTATTAACCGACTTCAAAAAAGGAGGAGGTTCTCAATTCATCTGTATTTTTTTTATTGTTAGTACTTTTGTTAAAGAAAACGAAGATGTGTGTTAAAACCTAATACTACAGTTAAGCAGCAATTGCAGTAGATATTGTCAAATTTCACTTTGATAATACATATACATATGTACATAAATACCATGTCCGAAACTAGGACTTATTAAACGTAATCATAAAACTACTAGTTGCTACTGAATCATATTTATACTAATATATTTCTTTCATATTTACGTTGTAATAAAAAACAAAGCAAAATACAAGAAAATATTCTATAAGTGAAAAGACGTGATGGAAAAGTATTAATGGACCTCTATCATTTTTTCTACATTCAAATTGATTTAATTATATGATAAATGTAAGAAGCGTAAGTAAGAAATCTCTTATCGGTATAGAAGTTTGTGCGTCAGTAGGTGCAGACACAATCAGGTGTCTTATAAAGCACATTTCTGTGCACAAAATGGTTTAATTATAATGGTTATTAAAAACACATAACACGTTATTTAAAATAGAGTTTTCTCTTTTTTAGCTGTTTTCAGACGATCAATCACATCTGAACCTATGAGCGTAAATCCGTTCATTAAGCGCATGTTTTGAGCGCTAGTACTGCTAATATGATACGGTGCAGTTGCAAGCAACAAACATAGATGATGCTGCCATCGCTAGAGGCAAACGTTTACGGATAATTTGTTTTGGAGCGCAAGTTTATCGGTCACAGATCTCACGATAGAGTGTGATATGAACCAAGACGTAAAAAAGGTTGCAACAGAATGTATTTATTGACTTTGAGAAATAGATAATAATAATATCAATCTTAAAATGAAATAAAAAATATTTATATTTATATTACCATTGTGTTCGTGCTCGTTACTTATTATTATTAATCCATTTATTTTTCTTTCTTTCCACTCTTAGGGCATTCGACCTCACTGATAACTTGTGACGAAATTATATGATTATTATTTGAAAACCTAATTTTTTTTATTGAAACTCTGTATTTTCTCATTGGTATATCTACGATATCAAATTATTAATATAATTAAAGTACCTCATTAAACATATAACCCAACTTGGAATTGCTAAATGAAGCTTGTAATTACTTTGGTTAGTCTTTATCACGGTACGGTTGATGTAATACAATCGTGCTGTTAATATTTCAACTGAAAACTAATATTCGTAGATAGCAGTACATTCTTCGTCAGCCCAGGTCGCCTTAAAGTCGGTTATTTAATTTTAATTAGCATTACTGACTGACTCATCCCCAAAATGGTTTACCTATTGGCACAACAAAAAGTTAAATAATGAACACGGTTATCTTAATAATTACATAATATACAGATGGTGAATGAATCTGTACATGCACATTCCTTTAGTATCTGCCAGTAGTTTTGGCGGGAAACCTCCACTAGTTCCAAGAGAGCCGGCGCGTGCGCAACACGCGTTCGTTATTTAAAACTCCAAACTCGATGCGATCGTGAACGCGACGTTTTGTCTCCTAATCTTTTTGTTTAACAATTTGTTTAAATGGAAGTATTGAGGACACACCTCATTTTCCTTTGTAACGATTCTCTCTAACACGTTGTGAATACTCTTTGTTAGCTTACAATAACAGTTTTAGTTCTACTTTCGTAAAATTTGAATATACTGCCCCGGTGAATTTAAATTCGCGTACAGTTTTATTTCTGTGATAATAAACAAGCAAAATACATATTCAGGAACCCTAGGAGGTCGGTATAATGTAGAAATTAACATTTAGAGCCCAATAACATAATTAAGCATCTTGTGATTAACAAACGGCTCGCTCGTTTCGCCTACTCACATAATATTCTAACGCTAAAGAAAATAGTTATAACCAATTTATTTGAAATACACATAAAACTGCTAATAAATACAAGTAACAATATGCAATTAATATTCAAAAAGCAAGAACATTGCAAAGCAGATCTGATGATGTCCAATACCTCGTTGCGCTCTAAATACTTCTTGTCAATGTTTTGTTATTTTCAGTTCGAATCTTTGTTAACATATTTTCCTAACTTGAGCAAAGTAGGTATTATTACAGATAATGGAATTAAAAAAAAAAAGTTTGTTACATCTCAAAGATTGTTGCAGGCAGTGTTACATTTTTTTATCCTTAAATAAATTTATTCATTTTATTGAAAGTAAATACATTGAGCCAAACAATAGTACTAAATAAAACATTGGTATTGTACTAGTGCATCGCACTTACACTTAAATGTCTCTTAACCCCGATGCAACGGAAGATAGTAAGCTTTAATTTTCTATTGGTATTTAAAGCTCGTGGCGAGTTCTAATGACCTTTTTAATGCTTGGAAAAAAAGATTTTCAACAAACAATAATGAAGCTTGAAATAAAACTATTCAAGTAATGTTGAAAATAATTAATAAAAATGGAAAATTAGTCATGCGTTTTGGGGAAAAATATCTTCCGGACAATGGCAATCTTCTAGCGACAGAATGACATGGTGCATAGCAGAACTAATAGCATCAGTGCCTAAAGAAACGTAAATGATTTTTACCAAGAATAAGTTCCTATTAAGATTAAAACACTTTAGTTTAAAAATGATTTTATATCTTTTTACGAAAATCCATAGCAAATGATGCTTATAATTCGGCATTAGTAAAATCATTAAGTTTTGACATTGTATGCTATACACTATTAAATACAGTTTCAAACACTTCCTTAAATATGAAGTAATTATCCAGCTCTTCGTGTTGCTAAGTGCCGTAGTGCATGTGAATTATTGCATTTTTTGTTGCATGTCCGCTCGGAAGCCGGTTGTTGGTTATTCAATAGTTCATATAATAGTAGGAAAGTGAACCGTATTTATAAATCAAATTTTCTCAAATACTTCGATTGTCGATTGTTTTATTGTCAGCGAAAATATTACCGTATGACAAAAACTAGCTGTTTATTATGTACCTATAATGTCGTGATTATTTGAGTATTATTGTATTATTTAACTCTTATGTAAATAGTACCTACATCTATGACTACAACAACAATAACATACCGTCACGCCGGGTCCCTAACGGGGTAGGCAGAAAGCACCGAGTGCCAAACATCTCTGTCCTTGCAAACCTTACGCACCCCGTCTACATTCATCGCTCTCTTCATGCATACACGCCGGTTTCGGAGACTCTTGACTCCTTCATCAGCCAGTATCTGACCTATTTGGTCGAGATAGGACAGTCTAGGTCTCCCTCGGCGCCTACATCCATCAACACTC
>DWDX01003037.1:0-13885 GCA_018245675.1 Agara michaeli | reverse complement strand
ACCCAACCCGGGATTCGAACCCAGGACCTCCCGATCGGCAGTCGCGCTAGCAACCGCCCGACCAACGAGGCAGTCAAGATAATACGAAGTTACAATAATGTACTTTGGCTTCTAAATTATGATGTTTGAATAAAGGGATATTATTTTATGAATGAAACGTTAGTGGTTCCGGGGGTTATCGTCAGCTAACTATCGTAAAACCTCGTCGGACGCCGTAACGCTGTTTAATAATTTTCAAAACCTAGGCCTTTAATTCGTAATCCGCACAGGAGCAGCATTTTGGAGTACTCGAGTGGTCGCTGCTGGCGCGGTTGTAAGGTAATCGAGTGCCCAGGAGAGGGACAAAAAAAGGTTCGTAGTTTTTTCTTCAACCCTTTTACGATTCCACTGCCGGGAAACGGTCTGCTCCGGTCGTGGTAGCGAGTGGATGTTTCATTTTGAATTTATTTAGAAGAATACTAAATAATGATTATATCATAGAGTGATATTGTATGTGAATATACTGCCCAAGGCGGCCACTCGGGCGCTCGGCAGTGCGTACACATCCGCCGCCCGCTGCCTATCGCTGCCGGAGCGCGGCAGCTCGACTGGGCTACTTTTAATTAACATACCACTTCTTGATCACGCACGCGCTTCGTAATATTTTGCTCTGAAAAAAATCTATAAATATTGGTGGCGCGGTCAGTGATCGACTGACGAAACGTGGGTTCCATTCCGTTCGGTTCGTGTACAACACTCTTTTTTATTAATTTGAGGAATGAACCATATCAGCTTGCAGTTTATCAGCACACTAGTATTCGTGACAAAAAGTCTGTTTAGTTTAGGATCGGATAGCCATGAGTGAAGTTGTTCCAAAATCATAGAAAACCACATCATTTACATCGAATATTAAAAGTAACGAAGCTGGTAAAATGACGTTAGTTTTATCCCATATTTATTTATTTCATAGTTCAATATATTTGAAAATAATTCCTTTTGGAATATGCCGTTACTAAAACTATTAACTTTGCCCGACTTGACGGAAGCACTTCTGTGCCGAGGAAGAAGTATTTTTCATATCTCTGAATTGCTCTCCGTACGGACGGGTGTATACTCGTACCGCTATATAGCTTAACTTATTGTTTTACGAAGAGGCCTACTTTTCTTGTTAACCTATATTCGCTGCAATATTATTTGAATGATAATTTCAGGGAAGTGCATTTACCACATGAGGCTTGACTATTGTTTAACGGGCAATCTCAAACAATTTGCTGCAATACAATTGGCAAATGCCTTTAGCACCTTTAATAATATGTAAATTTTACTTTTGAAAGTGCTTCGGTCGCCATTATAGTTGGTCAGTGTGGATGTTTGAACATCGAAATATTTACGCGCTACCTTATTGTACTCGCCACTAGATGGCGTGGTAACTTATTTATCCAGTTTACATGCTTTTTGGAATCAAAAATATTTTATTTGATATAATAAAATCTTATATGTTACCATAGTATTTAAATTAGAGGTGACTAAATTACATATATGCATAAGATTTTAAAAATAGTATTTCACACGTCAAACTCTAAGCCTAAATCATGTAGATTTCCTTACTTAGGATTTTCAATAGATCGATACGCCTATCTATGCGCTAGCCGCATAAATTCATTGCTTCATAAACTACATAACATATTATATAATACATTATTTTATTTATCCTCACCTAGGTACTACAGAAACTTAATTTCCTATCTGATTGAAAAGATGTATAGTTTAAAGCGGCCCGAAACAATTTCAACATCGTCGAGCCGTGTACCGATGAACAATACTTTTTCATTAACGATCGTCGAAGATTAAAAAGTCCCAAATATATTTGAGTTCAACTGTGAAAGCTCGTACGCCCGTACATTCGCACCCCCGGCGCTCGTCCTCGCGATTCAAATTGTTTAGTCGTTTAATGAAGGCTGTACGCTGACAACGATACGTTAGCTTCGGTTTCGTCCGATGTAGTCGTACTGAAGTAGAAACGTCTCGTTGACACGATCTTGCGCCGATAAGCAGCAGTATATCGACTGTCACTCGACGACCCGCAGGCGGCAAGTGCAGCGCGGCCCTCTCGCCTCTCGCGATACTTTCGGTTGGCCATTAATTGCTCCTCGCGCCCCCGACCGCGGCTCGCTAAATATTTGGCCATCAAACGTCCGCCACGTTGCCGACTCCGCTCTATTTTCACGATTGGTACCCATGTATCATTTTATGTTTGTACAATAATGCGCTAATATTGTTACATTATCTGAAACTTACGATTAAAACGGTTACATTAAACATTTGCTGTATATACATATCGATACATCGGCCAATATCCGACCTATATAGTCAAGCTACAGAAGACTCGGTCTCCCGCGGAAACTATATATCTATCAACATTCGCATTGTATAATCTGTTTTGCTATTCTTTCATTACTGGTTTTCCCCATGTCTGAACCATCAAATCGTGCTTTATCCGATGTTTACCCCGACACTCTTTTATGCAGAGCATTGCGTCTTTGTTATCTATTTATTGGTATGTAATGTAACAATATAATACGCGGTCGCCTTGACAAGAGCAACTACATGTTGAACGAGAGCGATAGAGCTCGTGGAAGGAGCCGAGCGACACCTGCGTGGCAGCGTGCCAGCGAACATGTCCGATTGGAAAAGTGAAAATTGTTGTTCTCAGTAAGTAGAGAAATGCGCAGGTTGCCGCCATGGGCTCCCGATACGACTTTATGAAACTGTTTTTTATATCGCGATGCCTTTAAGAATATTTTCAAATGTTGTCAATTTTTTTTCAAATGTATCGAAATACTCGGAGAGTTCTATTACAGATTATATTAAATATTTTTAATACGCGGCGAAACCAAAAATATTATTTCCGAATTTCCGAAAGTGTGATATAACACGAAACAAACAATAAATAAAGGAATAAACAAGTTTTCCGCAAATATAATCAGGAGATTGGATATCGGAATGCGAGCCAGGTTTCGAGGACCCCGGCCTTCGGGTCGCCGTAAAAAGTGAATTCAATCACGTGCGACAAATATTTGCGCCGCGGGCCGCCTCTGAATCACGGTCCCGACCAACAGGGCGCTTCGGCGGTTCAGCTGACCCGGTATCTCGAACATAGAAAGATGTTCACGCAAATGTGCTTAGGATCTGTCGATAACTGGCAAGCAAATAATGGACGATGGCAGGTGTTAAGAAAACTGTCAATTTTGAGAACTCACATCTCTACAACGACCTACGTAAAATTACTAAAAATGTCTATGAGGAGTATGTCAGCTACGAGTATTTCACTATTAAGAAAGTAAAGGCGCTGAGTAGCCGACTGTATGAACTGACGAATATTTTGTTATTTAGAATAAATACAATTGTGACCATTGTTCTAACAGATCTATCTGAAATTAAAATTTATATTCAGATATCGAAATAGTCCAAAACATAAATAAGTTAAAATTTTGTATTTCAATTGGTAATACTTGTAATTATCCTCGAGTTGGAGAGCTTCAGTGGGTGGTTTTCCGTAAGCCCTTTATCCCACTGCTGTAGTCTCTCTACGGCTCAAGATGGCATACTTCAAGGACCATAATATAAGGAGAAAGTTTTCTACCCTTCCCGGGAGCTTTTCGATAAGGTTTAACTATTGTACTAGAACCGGAACCGACTTCTTAACACGCCAAAATACCAGAAGGCTCTTTTTTTTGTCAAATATTTGAGATAATAAATAACAAAGTTATTATTGGTTTCCCAATAGTCACTAGAATCAGGATTAAGTTAACGAACACGTTTACTGCAGCCTGAAAAAAACAATGCATATATTTTGGAGAGCAGTAAACTGAATGAAATCTAAATCACTGTTGGACGTGACAGCGACACGGACCCGAATTTGAGATATTCGTCCCCATTCGGAGATCGGTGCATATCGATCTATCACCCTCAACGCGACATAAAACTGTATGTGAAAGCGATGTTCGGACTGTTCTGTAAATAGAATGCTTTTATATATTTAATAATACCATATATATATATATACTACTAGTATACTAGCCTACTACTATACTACTGTAGTTTGAGTTGATTAACGCCGAAACAAAACATTGGGAAGCTGCACTCCTTCGCCTCGGTTATAGATCGCTAAATTACTCCAACTTTTCTGTGCTTCGGACAACTGGCATGATTACACGATCGATAAATATCAGATGTTGGATGGAACTCTCTTCTCAGTACCGGATATGGTACGTTACATAACAAAATAAGATTTATTCTTGAAAGTAATATCAATTTATTGTAAAGCATAAAACTTGACAGGATATTGCGCCGAAGTGCGTCTCGATGCAACATCTGCGGAGATGCATTTATCATCCTCGCATCAGGGCTTTAGTGGGTACTTCGGAGGATATTGCTAAACCACTATGTGATATTGTAATATTGTATGAAGATGAGTTTATTGAGGTAATAAAATTCCCTTGCTCGACGAAAGTCTTACGCAATATTGCATATTCTTGTGTTCGTGGGAAGGTAACTTTTCATTTTTGATCAGTCAATATTATCGCTTTGTTACCTTTCAATGTTCATTAGCGGTGATAATCAATACTCGTATAAATTTTCCACACAAAGTGTACTTTAAAAATTGTATTATACGTATTACAGAATGGTCCACTTTTGTAGTAACCAGAGGATAAGTTTGGACACCCTCTCCAGTTATCCTTATACATATTAATAGTCCATAAATGTACGCTGGTGGTTCGTAAGTTCTTACATAGATACATACGATATATTATTTATATACATATTTTTATTATTCCCAGGCATAGAACAAAGAAATGTGCTGGGTGGGAATCGATCCTTCGACCCCTGGTTTTGCAGTCAAGGTCTCTAACCACTCGACTACGAGGCCAGTTTTAATAAACAATACTTCACTCTAAAACGGTAGTATCGTATACATATAGGTCCACCTGCAGCTCTACGTATACATTCTGTTAAATATGTTTGTAGGTATATATTTTTCACTAAATGTTTTTGACGGGATTCGTTCCAAGTGTTTCAATCGAGCGCTCGGGCTGCGGTCTCGGGCTGCGGCGGCGCGGTCTCGGTAATCGGTTTTAAAAATCCGCCTCTACATTTATGCGCAAAAGATAATCCTTCAAACATGGAAAATAATTTATTAAATAGTGTTTTGAAACACATTTTAAAATGTCTCTCCTTCTACTGTAACTGTTGTTTGTTACCGTTTATGTTTTGGCGTTCTTCTGCTCTGTGAACATTCCAAGTAAACTTGAAATTGAAATTAAAAGTAAAACCTTCTTCGTCTCACTTTAATAGGTTTTCTAAATAGTTTGCAACTACGTGTACATCTTGTACCCTTTTGTCTTTGATCTTTTTTATTTACTAACGTAGGCTAGATTATCTTGCACTCACATTGAATATGGATGAATGATCTTAAATAAAGATAAATATTGTTAATGTTATCAATATTTTGTATTACAATAACGTTATGAATAAATGTTATGAAAGTTTGTGATGTGGTAAACTTTCATATCGGTGCGCAAAGCCGAGAGGTCTGCACGCTAGGTTCGAGTAATTGTTGAAGGCGCGGTCGTATCTATTCTCCGCGATGACAGAATATCTAGTTCCCATTAGACTACGTGTGCGGTTCACTGTTGTGAATTCCATAAATCGTCTCGTGGCCTAAGAGAATATTGCTTTGGGCAGGAATACCAAAATGAAAACGATGCTCCTCAGCGGCGCAAGTGATACAGTCGTAGTGCTTCCACGATCGAATTCTACCACCCTCAACGTATTACGACGAATGTCAATGACCTTTAAAGGTAAACGTTTTATTTTGTCTACAATGTTACCATCTTACTTACTTTTTAACGTTCATTCTCGACGATTCTGCTTTTAATCCGAACGGAATCACCGAAATAAGAGTAAAGCGAAATTTAATTGTATTTTCCGGTATCCTGTGCCGCTACTGCAGAGCTATAAAGATGATTACGACATTCAACTTAAGCGTGCACTAATATAATTGAAAGGCCGATTTCAGTGATAAAGTTCTGTCTGCTACAGAGCTCCTGTAGATTCCTTTAATAGTTCCAAGAGTTTTGTATTTAATACATACTAGCTTTTGATCGCGGCTTTGTTGTTACCAATTGAATTTCCAAAAACCAATAAGTGCATTGAATTTTTGTACTAACTAAGAGAATAAAGGTAACATTTCATGTGGTCATCTGTCTGGTTACCAAAACACAGGCGTATAGATGCCTAATTATGAACCAGACAGCCTTGTTTGAATTTGTCGCAATTATTATATTATTGTTATCTATTGCTACTATATGGTTGTATTACAAGGGTGAATGGCCAGCCGTGACCGTGTCCTGATCGGTCGCGCTCCGTGTCAATGAGAACTTACAAAACGTATAAATTGAATTGCAACAGTCCATTAACAAGTACAAAGGCGATTACGAGGGCGTCGGCGGCTTAGCTGACTGCTTTTGTAACATAGCAGACCATTCTGATGCTTATCTCGATGCTCTAAAGGCCATAATCCATTCACAAAACATCGAAGGATCAGTTGGGCAATAATAATATTTTAGCATTACCTGCCTTACGTAACATTTATAGAGCTATTCCTATTTTCAATTCTGGTGTTTGTTGGATGTATATTTTACATTTATCTGCGGTCTACAGCTCGGCAGTCGGGGTCTCACCGCCGCACTGAGAGGCCAGCTGGGCCGCTGCTATGTCCACTTCACTAGCTCAATGCATGTTCCGTAACAGAGAAAAATGATAATTCGAGACAATTTCAGATCGGTCGTAGATTCTGCCAGAAGGTTTTTCATCATTATAAAGAATTTCGACTCTACCACTAAAGCGTAACTATAACATGCCTTTCCTTGCTTAGCGTCTTGTAAAGGACCGACATTCTGCCAAGATTTAACATTCGATGGCACCTGTCCGCAGACCGACTGCTCAGTTCTATTGTTATTTTCATGTCAATAAAGAAAAAGAAAAGTTATTATTATTTTTTAGTTTGTACTTGTTATGACTGTGCTTTACAATGTTCGTATAAAAGAAGATATCGAGTACTCGAGTGAGATTCCAGTGTTATGAATACAAAATGTATAAAATGCCATATTCAATTTTATCGTGTAGAATTGTTAGATTAACAATAATGTAGAGCCACACGTGACAGACTGCCGAACAATGAGTTGAGTTTTCATGACATTATGTCACGTGAATGTGAAAAGAAAAGTATATTATCAACATATTTTTATACGCATATCAATATACTCGGTCTCGTCGTGGGCGGTATACGTCCAGAAGTAAACTAATACTGATCACAGTAAACTTAATGTAATAGACGATAAGAAAGTAGGTCCTTCGAGGTTTGTCATTGAGTTTACAATTTAAATTATTATTTTAACCCTTATTTTTCGATGAAAATTACATCTTTAAGCATTCCCATATTATTAATCGCAAAAGTACATACACCCTAGCCGTCGTGTTACTACGTACTGTCAACGGGACACTGTCGATACAACGGTTCTACAGCAAATGTAGTTCCATTAAGTATTGGCGCTTAATGCACTCCCGATAAGAATGCACCGCTCGCTGCCGGCAGCAGCGAAACGCGTTTATGGTAATGGGCGTGTTTATTATCGTTCTAACTTTTACTTAAATGCGACCTTTAAAAGCAGTTTTCGGAGTCTTCCCATCTTCCCGTCTTAGATTTTTTGGAGTTAAGATTCATTGGCCGCATGTCACGAAGAGCGACTAGATGCTTCAGTAGCGGTGGTTTTTAAGAAATTCTAACGGAAACGCTGGTATGTTTTATTAATATATATATATACATAAATATGATTACGTTTGGCACACGAACGGCTGGGTTTTTCATTTACTTTTATTTATGTTTATAATTTGCTCACATTATACAAGATAATCCCGTATTTTTACCACTTAGTTAGTTAATTTTGATATGCAGTAGATTGATTTTGCTTTAGATCCGTAGAGGGAATTTAATACAAATGATCAGTTTCGGCGTGCATCGCTGTACCAATAAACATCCTCGACGCGAAGTTCAGCGTTAACAAAACTTAGCAGAAGCCGTTGATAAACGTTCACATAATCCGCCACGTTCCCGCTGTTGCTCGATACAAAGTGAATCATTTTGCTAATACATACCTGTGAGATATTATGAGCAACTGTTTTATTTTGGTCTAAATGACACGGTGTTATAAAGAAAAGTTGTTTAATGTCTTTTAAATCTCAAGCCTCATTTTACTCTGGTTTGTATAGAACGAGTTTCAATGTAATTTTTCCTCCCACATCGAGTTTATTTCTGGAAAATAATTTGCATTGTAGCTAGTAACAAAGACAATAAAATTGTATAGGAAAATAGAACGGATTTTATTTATTGTAGAAATCTGATAGATCTTCGATATAAATAATAGTAATAGTTATTTAAAGGTAAGGCGACTTCAAACTCGGCTGAAGCGAGCTCGTTTCTTCCACCAAAAGGGTGCAACTCCGAAGTAAAGCAAGTTAAATTCGCAAGCGAGTAAATCCACTAAATCCACTCATCAGCAGTCGCCTCACGTGTCGCTCAGCATTTGTAATTAATCCAGTGCGCCGGTCTACGAGACTCTACGAGACAGTTCGAGACACTACGAATTGCTACGAACTACGGCTGCTACGAAGCTTGACAACTGAAATATTATAATCTGTATATTTAGGATTTGATATGCGTTGATCTAATTGTAATGATTGATTAAATCGCGATTAGGTCATCAACATATCTTATCATCTTTATGTCAACCTAAAATTGTCACAAAATAATCTAGCACATAATCGAATTATAAAAGCAGTACCTTAACGCAGTTCGATAAGAGTAACACTTCATCTAAACAGATGGTAAGTGCTCGTATAATTCGGCATATTCCTGCACTTTGCTCCTATAGTGGTAATTATTCCGGAAAGTGTTACGTTGATGCGTCCCGCGGGCGTCACTTACGGGTATCTGAATATATATATACATTGCGAAGCTTCAGCGGGAACGGGAAGAAGACATTGTGTTTCTGATGAGATACTTACCTACTAGTGAAATACGTGAACTAGTTAATAGGATAACCATTATAAATTATACGTTATTTAAAAGAAATGAAGTTGCCGACTAAAGTCATAACTATGAGTAACTGGATTATTTCAAACACATGTGATTTGTGTAATCAGTCAGTGTAGTTTCATTCTACTAAAATATCAAAGCATTTTTCTAATTAACGAACTATTTGTTTAGTTGTGAAACATTTGGACGTAAAAATTTGGAGAATCGTACCTTGCATGAATACCTTGCTATCCATATGTCTTATCATTTCAACCTTATACCAACTTGTCGATATCTTTTATACGGATCCGCGTCTACCGATTGCCTGCCAGTGGAATTGTCTAACAACGTCGATTTAACTCGACTCCATTAAAGGCAACCAAAACGGCGCGGAGTTCCAAAGATATTCAGAACTTGTAACAATTTAATTATCTTTGGGAATATCTATGATTACAGCGAATAATCCCGACGATTTCAATAGTGCCATAGAGAACGACTAACCAGTCGACGGGAGTGGGGGGGACAGGCAATTTCGCACGCGCGTGAGGTTCTGGCGACGTGGTGGACTGTAGACCTACACCTTCCTGCAGTCACGGAAGTAAAAAGGTTTACCGTGATAAATGTGTTCCTTTGGAGATTTTTGCTTTTTTAAATGTCGGGGTCTTCTAAGAATTGTGGTACTATTAAAACATATGTACTTTTATAATTGTACGTATAACGTACTATGCATTTTCTAACAACTAACGGACATCATCTGATAGAGACTCATGAATAATATTCTAAAAAAATACTTTTTGAATTATTCTTTCTTTTTCAAGTAGTCAGTAATTGAATGATTGGAAATATTCAATATAAACGTAAGGTATGCGCACTGCTTCAAAGCAAAAAGTATTCGTCTCTCGATTGCCCTTTCGCGTAGAGACAAGTAGATAATACATCGCCATTCTGCCATATTCCAGTGTTTGCACGGGATTATAGCACTAACGGCCCATTTATTATGTGTTGTAATAGCCTGAGTGGACAGAGCTCCGCTGTAACATGTGCACTGCGGCGTACTCGGACCATAACTCGTTTTCATATTTCTTTGCCTATATTCAAATAGGCTCTTTGCTTTGTGCCGGTACCGCTTGCCATCTGGCCTGTACTAGATGTACTACTGTACTGTTTTATTTTTTCGTTGACAATCGTTTGTTTATATGCAAGTAGTTACAAACTTTTTATGTTTTTATGTTTCTATTGATTAAAAGTTTGTCCTGTCAGTGTGCGAAATTTGGAACATAGTTCACTACGCTGCTCCAGTGCCTATTGCCGTGCTAGTTCAGATGACATAATATGTCTGCAGCAAAACCTTAGCTTTAAGGGGTAGCCTCCCGTATACCTCCTAGAGGTACGCCGGGCTACTTACGAGACTCGACCGTTTAGAACGCGGGGGATCCTAAATTGTTTATTCATCAATATCAAAAAGAAATCCTACAGTGCAATAACATAAATGGCAATAATTTTATGTATCGTGTAATTTACACAAATAATTGTACAAACACGAGACCATTGTGTTTTACATTCACTATAACCATTCTAAAACTTTGAAACGACCTAGTTACGTCACAGGTAGGCGGCTGTAAGGGATTTGTAACATTCCGCCGGCGCGCTCCCAGGAACAGTTATTGCTTTCCCGGCGACCCAGCTTGATCCCCGTCCGTTGCCAGTGTCCCACATACATACTTTACGTGCCCCCGACTTCACACAGATAAAGGGTTTGCGGGTAGAAAAAGGTAATGTAATTTCTAGAGAAATTTTGAGTCACTTCGGCGGATGTATAGAAGTAAGGTCGATAATGTATCGGTTAATTGGAAATAATAATGAAAGTAACATTCTGGGACAACTCACACACAGCTGTCTCTAGGTAGAGCGTGTGCTATGGTAACCGACGGGAGATAATTTGTATTATATTATTTTGTAAATGCTCGTGCTCCTAAAACTATTTTTTCTCGTGTATCGGAATCGAATCCAGCACACACGCAACGGCGGTCGCGGTCATTACCCACGGTAGCGACAGACCGTAGTACAGCCAGAACTTCTTGATAGCGCTGACTGTATCCGCGGTTAATTTTCAGCCATTATTGTATTGTTACAAAATTGATAAATCGATACATTTTAAAGAAAATATAAATTGCTGTGTCAACCCCGTCAAATCCTGTCATACTGGTTAATTTATAACGGTTTTCGGTCGTCATTAAACGGCTGTCAAGGATTTTGAAAATCCCGGTCGCGAGGATCACGGGAACAGTATTGGCATTCCCGCGACCCTTCCTGATCCTCCATACGTTTTCTGGAGCCTTTCATAAATCTCCTTTGTAATCGGCATCGCGTTCGAGATATCAAAGACTACACCATCCGGACTGCGGACTGCATTGTAATCTCTATTGCAGTCTCGTTTCTGGGCATTTGTCTCAATACATTAACAAGCAATTAAAACAAATAAAACAATAGTATTATCAGATCTGACAACAGGAAATAAAGTAAAATAATCTTCATACATACAAACGTGTTTAGCGAAAAATATCATTCGGATATATACATTCGCACCTACGATAATTCATGAGATTTCAACGTTTGTCAACGTTACTTGGCGAATTTTATTTGCTGCTACCTCTTTGCAACTCAATATGCGTGCTTGTCAATAATGGTACTTCTGACCTGGTCGAACTTAGGACATCTTCCATTTTTCTTCCTACATAATAAATTCACACTCTATTTAATTACACAGCCGTAGAGTCTATCGATCAGGTGTCGACTTTTATTCGGTTATAAATTCGTAGCTGAATTTCAGTGGCCTAATGAGGCTCGGTTCGTGTGCCGAGTTCAAATTCGTGTCGTGAACTGCACATGCATACGATTTTAATTGCGATTTTGCGATTCCCATATTTTGAATACACCATAATGTTGTGATGTTATTTTTGTAGTAGATAAAATAAATACACATCTAGTCTAAGTAGTACCTAGTAGCATATTAGCAGTGGTAAGCTCGTGTATTGGTTCGCTTACAATCTGGCTCATTAATTACGCCTACATCTAAGAGTTCTTTAACTTTTGTGTCCACTGTATTGACAACTTTGTGCTTCGTGCATGTAATAAAAAGTTTAGATATTTTAGCTCAATGTTTACGTGAATGATTACGTGATTTCAGTAATATTTAATCACTGATTATAGACGGTAGGTACCTGCTCGACAGGGGAGAGTATATACGCCAATTGCAAAATTGCAAAGAAATGAAACAGGTATAACGAGTTGATATCAAAGCATAAAGTATTCTCCGGTGCAGTAAGTTATTTACGCAACACTGCTCAAATTATCGCATGCCGTAAATTGAGCTCGTTCATCCGTGCAAACGGAACACGGCCCCGTTAGCCCCAAGTAATGGAAGCCTATCTGCGCCCGTTCATCTCAATTCCACTACCGTTATAATAATGCACGAATATTTTAATATATGTGTACACAGTGTCACACGGAGCTATAAAAGCAATTAGTGACAATGGTAGGTAGGTAATGGGCGATATGGGCCAATGTGTGATCTGGCATCGAGCCAGCCGCGACAGAGACAGATAGCGTCGTTCGTCTCGTTCGCGCGGCGGTATACCGGAATTTTTCATTTGTTTCGGAAACGGACAATAGTTCCGCCGCTTTTATTACATTTTTGCACTTGCATTTGCATGGATTTAAGCGTTTTTGTAGCAGTTTACAACAGTGACATGGAAAAAAATTACTTTTATTTTTTTCAGTACTTTTAACTTAGTTTCAATGTGCTCATAGAGGCTTATATGGAGAGGTTAGATATTAATGTTGCAGGTGTTTCAATAATGTTTTCCTGTTTTAATTTTACCATACTTTAGTGGTAGCATAGCAAGCAATCGTGATAAATTTGACCTTCGTTTTGAAATCGTTTTTGTGAGCGTAATATTCAATTTGAGGTCCCTGACCTATGGCGCCTACCGGGGCGAATGACGTCTGGTCTCATCAGTTCCAGGAAGGTTTAATTGGGGTGATCTTAACAAAAGGCAGCTCTGTAAAATCTGAACTTTTATTTTTGAAATAGGTGCAGCGCTGATCACGTCCAACTTTAAGAATCGTAAAAACCTGACGACACAGAAGCGAATGTTACCGTATAGCAGAATCAGATATGGCGCCATAGCATACGCATTGTAGTGAATACAAAGTATTATTCCAGTATTTACATCTATTACGAGCCAATTTCGAGCATAGAGCCTGAAATGTAGAGCAGTGATTGTACAGCGGACATCATGCCGCGGCCGCTCGTTCCCGCTCTACAATGGCTCTAATCTCACTTTATTACTCGACGAAGACTCTGTGAGGTTTCATTAATATCAGATTGTAGCTCTGCCGCACGAGAGAGAAGGGAATGTTACGAGGGATCTTTATTTTCTCTTAATAAATTCATTGTGACTATTATATACGGCACGTTTATTACTTTATTTATATGTTAACTTTTTTCTTCCAACTTCTATTATAACAGTAATGTTTCATAACGGTGAACAAGTGAGATATAAAATATATTTACACCAGGTCTGGCCGTTACGTTTTTACGACAAATCAGCTGGTACAGTTTTTTTTAAACGCTTTACGTAAACGTAACATCACACCTGTAATCCCCTAAGGCGTAGGCAGAAGAGTGTACTACACCCCCACAATTCACCAGTTACGTTTAAGTCCCACAATGGAATAGGTGGTGAGCCTATTGCCATGCACCGGGCA
>DWDX01003036.1:0-13885 GCA_018245675.1 Agara michaeli | reverse complement strand
CTGGTGAAATGTGGGGGTGTACTACACTCCTCTGCCTACCCCTTAGGGGATTACAGACGTGATGTTACGTTTTATAAACGTACCAATATAAAAAAATATGTACTATGTAATGCTCAAAATCAGTTTTCGATAACAATTTATTTGATATACTATTATTATTTGTTCCCGAATTAGGAATCAACAATTTATTTAATAGTGGTAGCAACTAGCATTCGTAGCATTTCTCTTACGAGAGTTGTAAAAGTGACCTTACCTACACAAATTTTAAATTTTATTCATGTGAAGATACTTTATAAACAATGTACAAGTATTGCAGGTTGTTAATGGTGATTTTTTACTGCCATTTCTATGTTACAGTGCTGATTATTACATTATTAAATATCTATTGCAGGCTTAATAAGTAGCTTAACAATAGTTTGAACGATGCCAGTTGTCATAGAGTAAGTAAAAAGTATCACAACTTACTTCATTTTAAATACTTTCTCAACACATTTACTTGTATCAATTTAATTCTCCTGCTAGTACAATTAATGAACTCCTCTAACTCGACCCGAAGCAATTTTTTTTGTTTTATTATTATTATAATATATTTGTCTCCAAAAATAGAATCCGATGCTTTTTTGTGGTACACTCCAACAGACGTTGAATTTGCCGGTTTATCTGTGTTTCATCTTTCAAGCGAAATCGGAGTCCTACGGTCCTAAACCTTTCAGTATTCTCTAGTCCGACAGTTTCATAGCCTGATCGTCATCGAAACAGATGAGCAATAACAGTTTTTTTTAATATACCTATATTTTCAGTTCCACAGGCTTGCCGTCCGTGCCTATTGCTTATATTGTAAGTATCATGACCACAATGCAGAACGATCAATTAATTCCACCATTCAGATATATGCCCGACCGGGAATCCAATCCTGAACTGTCCAAAAGACAAAAGCGTTGTCTCGTAATTAACAACTCAAATCAAGTAGTTTTATCAATATCTCTTCTGGCAGGTTACTTGATACAACAGTATTAAAATTCATAAAGAAAAGTTATGCCAGTTCCAAGAATTCCAAAGATACCTAACCAACGTGTGTATTATTTAATATTCTGCTATTATATAATTCTCGTGTCACGATGTTCGTCCTTGATGAACTCCGTAATTAAGTATTGGATTCTAATGTTCTTGTTTCAAAATGTATATTTTTTTCCAATTTAAGACATAGGACAGTTTTTATCTCGATTAATCATCAGATTTTTTTTAAATTGAAAATTAAATGTATTTTATAAGACAAAGGGTTAAAGTTATTCATAATATCTACTTATGTATGTGGTAAGTATGAAACAGCACAAAGTTTAAACACACATTAAAAATGACAAGTATTACAAAATAACATATAGAGGTTCAAAAATGGAAGCTAGACATAGCCGTCTCCTACGGCTTGCGACAGAAGCTGATACTCGGTTCCCTGGTTCTAAAATATTTTTTAATACTGAATAGGCTCAGGTATCGTGGACTAGTAAATAAATCCAATTTCTATTTATATCCAACCTCGAATCCAAATCCGTCAATCTTTTTATAACGCTACTCTCGAGAATTAAATTGGAAAACCTCTGTTGTCAATGTCTCTAATTTGAAATCCTTTTCGTTGAGAAATAGGTGCGACGTAGCTGTAGAGTATTTTTAGAGTTAACAATGTGTTTTCACAGATATAACGGTGCCATTGCAAAACGTGTAAGATTCTAGCTTCGCTGAAAGTCTCTCGTTCGTTGTATTGGTGCTATACGAAAAGTTGTATGCTGTTTTTGAAGGGCTAACCCTCGGATTCCACTTGCTGTTGCACGCTGAGAAAACTAGTTCATGACCCGAAAAACACTTTTATACATTTTATACATACAATTTATACATATTTCAATTTTAAACACTATTCAACTCAAATCACGAACGAAATCTTGCTACTTTTACCTGTTTATTTACCAACTAGTTCTATTAATTGTGGAGATTGTAAATAAGTCTAACTTTAATAAAAAAAAATTAAATAATTGTTATGGACAATCTTGTCTTCGTATAATTGAGTTGAAATACTTTTTGTTATATATACATTTATGTATATATATATATTTTGTGTTATTTTCAGCCTATATCATTTCGATCGGTCGCTATGTCAGGCCGGATCATCATGGGAGCGTTCAAGTAGTCTCGGGAACGTTTACGAGGCCTGCCTTGCCGACGACGGCCACTTTCTGGAATAAGTCATATTGTATCAAATTAACAATAATATGACAAACCACACAACACCACTCCGAACCCCTTGATTTTGCCGTCCATGGAATGTTGCGCAAACTTTTGCATACACGCTTCAACCAGACTGATACAAAGTGTTTATATTAATCATGCTTTGAGCGTTCTCCGAACAATAACAGCTTTGGCAGCATCCCCTGAAACTTGGCCTGGAATCCGGATCATAATAGCATGAGCAACTTGTCTCGTGCTTAAACTTCTAGTTATGAACCGATAATAATATGACACTAATTTATGTTACTGTACGAATACAATTTTTTTACATGCCTTGAATGCGTTACTGCAAAAGTTAATTATAATCAACTCTTTGAACGTTGTGCTCGTTTAATAGTAAAGACTATAAGTTTAATATGTTAAAAAAAGTTCCATTAAAATATATGAGCAAATTACAATCACACTTACGTGCCGAATTACTTTTATGTTTAAAGTTGCAATGCATCCTGCTGATAATGTAATGAATCTGTCTGTAATGTATCTGCCATATTACTTAAACAATATACTTACATAACCAGAAGCTTAGAGGTAAATATATATGAGAAACTGTGGTACTTTAATATACAGACCTTATTAATGAGTTTGCAGTTTAAGCATTTATGATATACGAAAATCTTTGAAGTTAAATCGCTTTGTTTCTGTAACGTAAGATGCAAGAATTCCAACTCAGAGTAACAGAACATTACCATATATCACAATACCGAAAGCAGTTGGACAATAATTACCGCAGTTGGCACGAACAAGACGGGAGTTCGAGATTAATATTTCAATCAGAATATAACGTTGGTGGATTCTTCGTAACGATACTAACCAGCTGTATTTGAGCTTTGCTCCTTAACTTATCTGTGAACTGCTGCACTTAAGTACAGAGGTCGCAATAATATGGAAGATCTTTATACCGTATTACATTCTACTGGATTCCTGAGGGGAGTAGATTAAAACAATGGACGTGCTTGCAATTTGGAACGCGGTGCAACCCTTCGGGTGCGTTTTAATTGCAGAGGATAAACCGTTGGAATGATGCTCCTGAAATCTTCCGAGTAATTTTTAGGGACCACCGGCATCCGTGAGAGTGCCTTGATGAATACTAATAGCGTTGCTCGACATAATTATTTTGAAGAGGCATTTTGTCACATTCCATTGTTTTCGTGTTGCAATCGTGCTTTTAGCACCGACAAAAATGTTATTCCAACGTCCTTTTACACTTCATACACAAATTATCACCATAAAATTGAAAAATCAAAGATGACACTTTTTACTTTTGATACAAACACAATGCTACTTAGCAATTTTCGAATTTCAATATCACCAGGCGAAACGGAGCTTAGAAACACTTTCTCATGTCCACCAATCCGATCCTCGCGACGATTTTACAGAATTACATATACGAAACCTTATCCGAACTTCCACTTCTACGAGCTGTAAAAGTTTTCGTAACAGTGTAATGTATGCAGCATATATCTAAACGCGCTGCACAGAAGACACGAGCGGAGCTGAGCAAAAACGGATCATACAATTTTGTGAATCGTGACAGAATTTAAAATATTTTTATTAAATATAATATATTCATTCATTCATTCAGTCATTGGTCATGATAAGTCATTGGTCAAAAACAAAACAAACAAAAAAACAAAATCTATACCACATCTAGTCGGTCCAAGTGTTCTACCAGAAATTAAATATAAAATTAGGCGGGAAACGATGCCATAGAGTAGGTAGTTGCCATAAGCGGCTGACGTCACATCCGTTACATGTTACACTTGATTTTACTCCGCAAAAATTTCCGTACCGGGCCTTATAACTCAAATCGTTTGTTAAGAGGTAAACTCCAAAAAACATTTGGAATATAATTTAAACGCGTTCCATTTAAACTATTCCGCGCAGTAGTTACACAGGATTGCGTACACCGAAACGTTATCCAAACTTCCACTTGCACAAACTGTAAAAGTTTCCGTAACAGCATAATGTATGCAGTATAAATCTAAACACGATGCAACGAGGACGCAAGCAGAGTCGAGCTAAAAACTAATACCGGTTCACTGGATGTGTACAAACTTTTACTAATTCGTAATGTAAGCGTTGGAAACCGAAAAACATGATTGAGGTTGGAAAGAAAAATTCTCGTTAGTTTACACGTAGACTTTTGAGTTTAATGAGATTAATTAATCATATTATAGCAAAATGTCATTTATATATTTTTATTATAAACGTCATATTTAACGCGATATACATATGTACCTAAATTGTTTGTACGTTTTAGTTTAATATATAGGTAAAGTTCAACGTCATTAACATCCACTCGTATGTTTAATCTGATGAGACTAACAAAGGCAGCAGTCGCTAGCGGTCGCTTTAGTTCACAGCCATCTGCAACCTGCGAATAGGACGGCAAGAATAGGATTTATGATATAGTTTCAAGATTTTCATACCATGAAAAGTATTGTTATACCGATCTTTTTATTCCTGTGCTCTGGAATATAAATCGTTGAAGTAATAAAGAAATATATAAGTAATAAAGAAGTAATATAATTGTTAGGAAACATCCGAACACTTTCAATGAAGCAAAATGTTTGTAGCGGTGCTATGTACAATTTTTATCAGATCCTCGCGTACGCGGAACAGCACTTGAAGGAAAGCGAAACCTATTCAAATTATTGATGTCGAAATGAACTCAGACATACGAAAATATTAGACCAGAATTGACTTTAACTTTAACAGCACACTTAAAGTGTTTGTATCCTTCAAAAGTTACGAGCTAGAAAAATGGTTTGGAGATAGGTATCCGAGTGTGCACTTAAATCGACTGCTGTCATATCCCTCATAAAAAGGTCAAGATAAAACTTATCGGCACAGTATATGGTCCAGGCTTTTGTCGTAAATATTTTTCGCTGCTAATCCTTATCTGTATGAATGAGGTTGATAGAGCGGACAATTTTCTTGGATGGCTAAGAGAGTTGGATAAGAATGTCATTTGTAAAAGAAAGAAAACTTTTTGACAATAAACTAGCAATAAACTACAATTATTTTGTTTTAATTTATGGAATATAGGTGTAGATATGGAGAATGTTAAACGTTAGCACACAAATAAAAATTAAGCAAATCTTATATTGAATTTGATGTTAAGACAAATTATTAATTTTCCTTAAATTCACAATTTGATACTTCACCATTTGATCAGTTCGTTTTATAATATGCCAATTGTTATTTAAATTAGAGTAACATAGGTACAAAGGAAAAGCAAATAATCACATAAAATATAAACCATGAAACTTGCAATCATCCGGATCGCATTCACGTATCGCACAACGAAGTTGACGAACCCTGGGATGAAAGACGCGCGGCACCTCGTAATGATGGCCGCGGGCCGTTCATTGTGCACACATTGCGCCCGGAAAATTAAAGCGCACTCAACTTAGGACATTCGGTAGGCGCGGCCGCTCCGCAGAGCAATTTATATTGTTACAACCGATGAACGCACTGAATTCCGCCAATTTTTTCTTTAAAGATACTATCACAATCGTAACTACTCATAATCTAGAAGCATAATATTTCTCGAGAGCTTTTCTGAGTTTGTAATTTTCTGATAAACATTTGCGTGTTCCGTAGATCACTGTATGTGGCCAATCTCGACCATGGTTGCTATCGATAGGTAACACTCGTTAAACATAGTCGGAGGCTTTTGAAGCGGTTTAAAATCATCCTACAGATGGGTTGACTACTTATACTTATATCTCCACAAATCTGCGTTGGATCAGCGATGTGGAGTGACTAGCAGAGGAAAATAAGATGGGTTACGGTCAAGTTAAAAATTAACATTCTAAATAAACTTTTCTAAATGTATAATGTACAAGCCTTACTTGCTTGCAAAACATGTAATTTTTACGAATGAAGGTTGACATTTATTACTGGTGTCTGGTGTAGGAAGCTTTTAAAAGAAGTAGAACTTAGGTGGACTAACCGTTTGAAAAGTGGCCGAAACATTCGTGCAACAAAATTAATTTGATGTAGTTATACAGTCTTGCTTCTTGACTATTGAACGGAATGTTGGAATAGAAACTGACGCGATATTCAATTCTATCCGATATCCGAACTCTATTTTGACATTAGTGCACGCGTATGTAACACTAGGAAAAATATTCCCGTAACATCCACAATGACCAGCAAAATCTTAAAATATGTATGCGACCTTTAGGTGCGAAGATATCATTATGTTATTCTCAATAAATGATAGTTTGAAAAATGGCGAATCATGAGTTACGATGAAATGTGACTAACATTATCTGTCCCAAGTCCCGATGACCGATGGCCGCCATTTTACGACCTTAATAACGTCACGCATTATCCACTATGGATTTCATACCTAATCTTTCAGGATCCTATATAAAGCTTTTATTACAGTATTATTCTTCGAGTTGTTAGTTAATTACTAAAATAAAAGGAAATTCATGTGAACAATATTTTATATCTTTTAAAAATGACGAAAATTTGAAATACATAAGTATTCTTTTTTTATATTCTTCCAAATGGTAGGGTAGGCTTATAAATATTTTTCCACGATATATATAATATCATCCTTGTCTTCATTTAGTAATATTCTTTTATTCCTAGTAATGACATAAGCACTTAGTAGATACATCTATTAAACAAAAGCTTTAAGTATTCTAGTTAACAAGGCATGAATACAACAAGGTTGAAAAGCTCCCGTCAAGGATAAAAATAGTGAAGCCGTAAACTCTGTAATCACGTAGTAACAAGAAAACACTGGTACAACTACGTTAACCTAGAAACAAAAGCACGTGATTCCTACTTTTAGATCTTATAAACCAACATTTTTCCTAGCTTTAGAAGAACAATGTTGAAAGCATTTACTAATATTCTAAACTCCTTCAATAGGCACGGTTTTATATAACACGAACATTACAATTTTGTGATATGCGTACGATATAGTGCGTAACAAAATTTTTGTAGGTAGGTAAGGTGTGTTTAACACAAAATATTGTAGTCTTATCTGTAGATGTTTTCAGATAGCGGTGATTGTTTTCAAAACCCCGCTATCGTTTTTTTTTTACAATCATCACTTTTTCACTTGTGTTTTGTTTTTCAGTTATATCAGTCCCGGTATGATGTTTCAACCTCGTTCCAAAGCTCGCACGAACGAAGTTGCGGGAAAAGCGAGTCTTCTACAATATCGTAATCTACTTCTACGTGACTGCTACAAATATTTTACCTTTGACAATATATTTTGCTCGTAATATGTGTCAAATCGTGAACTAGGAGGATATATATTCCGTTTGTGCCTTGAATTATTTAGTTATATTCCGGTTCTTGGAAATTGCGAATAAGTGTGAAAAAGGAATACGCTGTCTTTAGGATCTGAAAAAATATAAACGCTAAAGTACTAGTATTAACATTACACACTAGGAAATTTTGTAATAGCATAATGTTACCGAAGTGAAAGTGTCAAGCGACAGCGGAAACATTCGGCAGCCGGTAAGTTGGATATGAGTGTTGGCGCGCTCGACAAATAACTTGACACTTCGCTTGAAACGCTCCGAGCGTGGGATCCATTCTCCGCTGTACGCGGCGAAAGCTAGTTCACGGCTCTTGAAAAAAAAAACTACGGTATAATGCAGCGACCAAAGAAAGATCTAGACGGCCTATGTGTAAAGAAGCAAAGAGTCCCCTCCCCGAAAGATAATAAAATGGATATTTCGTAATAAATTTGATGAAACAAGAAGATATCAAAGAAGTTTGGGAGGACCGTAGCTGGCGCACTTCCCTAATATCTGCCTCACCTTGTGCGAAATAATCATGACTGTGTATATGTATTTTATAACAAAGGCTTTGAATCGTTTTTGCAATAGAAATGAATCCGTAAGCCCTTTTATAAAGTACACAAGCAAGCCATCAGGACATTGCTATCAGTGGAAGACGCTGTAATTTGTAGCATTGGAGTAGGTGTGAACCTTGACAGTCTGGCACTTCGAAATAAATGTTTAGTGTGTCCTTATAAATATACTTATAACACATACATGCTACTTAAATGTAAAGATGTAACTCACCTCATAAATAAGTTGTGTTCCTAGCCATGCGGGCACAAAAATTTGCAACACCATGGCGAATAGATAGGATACCATGAAAACTAAAAAGTTGGTCGTTGATGGCTGAAACGCAATCAATTACAAATTAAAGAGTCGCTATAAAAAAAATTGTTAAAATTTAAAGCTCCTTGAAAATGACATTAGTTTTTGGTTGAGAAAAAGGAAATATTAGTAATTACTAATAGAAGGCCGCATAGTATAACGCATATGATCGCAGACGCAATACCAAACTGAATGAACAAAGTTAGGTCCATGATTTGTTGGATCGCCGAACAGTACCTAAAAATGGAACAAAATGTTTTCATTCAAACAAACTCTATTGGAAAAATATTGAAGTATATATGACATGAAACTTAAAACATATGAAATGTGTTTCTAAACTTACTTTAAAAGGATATCATAATGTTTAAGGTAGCGATTTAGTTTGGCGATTTGCTTTCTATCAACATATTCATCAGATTGTTTCGAGTCTTCGGGATCTGGTTTCAAATTCTTAAATTCGTGATTTATCACACGCAGCTGAGTGATCGCCATTAACATTAACCCAGCAATTAAGGTATCCACATTCACATTGTACGTCATATGGCCGTACATCCCAAACGATTGGTATATAAACAAGAATATGAAATATTTTTCAACGACGTTCTCATTAAAGAAATAATATTTGCATATCGGCAATTCTATTTTCGTCTTGAATAGCAAATTTATGAGTAACGGCAGAAACACTTGCGACGAATACGCGAAGTTGGACAAAATTGCGTATATTTTCCAATAAGTTTTGTACTTAGTAACGTTCTCGTGTACAATATGTTTGCTTGCGTCGTCCTCGCCTTGGAACTGTTCACAATCTAATATGTCGAAAACGGCAAACAGTTTCTTTCTCATCCGAAGAATCATGAAAACTTTACCCATTACCACCACCTCGGTGAAAAGGAAGATCACTTCGCGTATGATTAATTCGATTTTTCTCGGCGTGTACACCAAGTTGAGGATCAGCAGGCAATTGTAACTGAACAGCGTAACAAAATTATAAACGACAGAAAAATATTTGTAAAATCTGGTCATTTTCTTTCCAGGCCATATTCCGAACAATTTTAAAAATTTAAAATTTATTTTAAAACATTGCGATATCGATGCCATTTTAAGACTTGTCAAAATTAATTTCCCCTTTTCCGTATCCACATCTGCACTGTACAGAAATGATTCTTTTGTATGACAGCAAAACTCTATTTCACTTTCAATCGTAAATATTTTAAAAAATCGGCCAAGTGAGAGTCGAACTCTTACACTGCAGGCTCCGTGTTACCATGTAATATTTAAAAGTACATATTCAAAAAAGATTTATTAAAAAAACAAGAGAGATACTATAGCTATGTTTATTTGTAAAGATCTGTAAAATTATTGTCAGTTTACAGCCGTCAATACCTTTGTAAATTAATAATCGAAAAACGGTGAAAAATACCGGTTTATTTTTTAGGGGACCGATCTTAATTTGTATCTGTTTTCTTTTTATATTTTAAAGATTTTCAAATATCCATCAATTACAGTTCAACGGACAGACGACGACGACAGAAGCCCTGTGACAGACGGCCAGACAGAGAAGGCTACTAAGCCTTAACACAGCAATAACAAGGTCCCATTTTTACCCTTCGGCTAAATACCTAACCCTAAAAATAATAACTCGTTATGTGTAAATAATTTTATTGCTACTAACTCATTTAGTATTCGACAACACCTCGTTCTTCACTAGAACATGTAATTTCACATCGTCCATTTGCAACACAGCTTGGTGTCAAATGTGTGATTATCACATAATTAGGCGTCTGTACGGCTACCGAGACCAATTACGTTATTACACTAATGGGTTTATCGTTTAAATTAAGTTTTATTTATTCATCAGTCCTCAACTATGTACCTAATACCCTACGTGTACAGTCAATTTGAATATTTGTTCGAAGTAACTAAAAATGTCACATTGCATAGTAACGTCTATAACTATAAATAAAATTATCAATTCAAGACAAACAAGACAGACATTTAAGAAAGTGCATCGAGATAAACAATTAATTAATGTGTGACATTGTGTGTAAAAGATAGAATAGGTGCATCCGTTTAGCTATTTATTCGTGAAAGATCAGAAGAAAAAACATCCAGAAGTACTTGTACATCCAGATTTACAAATTTATAACGAACCAAAAGTAGTAACTTTAAACCTCTCTTTACTGCAGTATTTCTATCTATGAATAATTTTATAATAATCATAATGAATGCACGGAAAATTAAATTCAAAATAACGTTTATAACTCTTTGTTCTGTTACTGAAAATCTCACCCGTAAGAAATGAGAGATGTCAAGTAACCGGGACCTGCCTCTTAACGCGAGTTAAACGTAATCCAGATTTGAGTGGAGTAATTTAAATACAACGCCACCGGCGTGCTCGTGGGAAATGTGTAGAAATATGCGTGCTGTGACTAAGGCGGAGTTAATGGGTTGATAAAGAAACATTGCAGACTGAACTGCGTTTATTCTGTTGCGAGAGTGAATGTATGTATCAAAAAATGTTTGCACAATAAACGTGATGATAAACAAAATGTAAATTTCATGATAGTTCGTGATAATTAAACGCTTAGTCAAACTTTAATTATTCGCTTTCTCATAATAATGTTCCCTATGAGCGCGAGAAATAGTTTTCGGAGAGTCCTTCTTCCAATGTAAGAGACTAAATAAGTTTGTCAAGACCGGTGGAAATCTTTAGTCTCTGCCTAGCCCTATAGGAAATAAGCGTGTCTATGGTTACACATTGTAGTTATACAATACTCCTATTTCACTGGCAACTCCTTAAATCTGGGAATAATACTAGTTATGTTTACTTTACCAATTACCTTACAGTACAATATTGCTCTAAGCACTAAGCACACATAAAAATATGGCACACGTAAACCTATGCACACATAAAAATATGGTTATGTCTTTATTCGTATTTTTTTGTTTTATAACCGTATTAAACATTAAAATTAAATTAAAACATTCCGTTTCAAAAATTCACTAGCAAGCTTTTCACATGTTGTAATGGGTAATATTTTCAGCTCTAAAAATCCGCTACAACTACCAAGTTTGTACGTAAAGTATGTGAAAATTAAATCGGTGCGCTGCGGAACGACTGCGCCTACTGAATGTACAGAGTTGAGTGGGCATTAATATTCCGGTCACAGTGTATGCACAGTGTAAGGCAACCGACTATCAATAGGTACGAGATGCGTCGCATCTTTCTCTAAACGCCATTCCATCCCATTGAATGCGATTCGGAGCATTCGTGTTATATTTGTGTACATAAATTCATATTAGAAATTAAGCGTCAGATATTAAATTTGAATTGAGAGAGTACCACAATATCGACTTGATGTAAAATAAAGCACGCATGAATCAATATAATACATCAACTTATAAGTATCTGAGACGATTTTTTATTAATTACTAGCTTTTTTTATTAATTACTAGCAATTCCCTTTGGACGTAGAATTTCGTAATATGTGTATTTAGTTCACCTCGGCGTATCACTACATATATAATACGTATCATATTATATATATAAACCTTCCTTTTGAATCACTCTATCTTTAAAACCGCATCAATATCCGTTGCGTAGTTTTAAAGACCTAAGCATACATAGGGGCCGACCTTGTTTTATACTATGTATGTAGTGACTTATGATTATGATAGTTGTTAAAGACAATAATTTTATTTGGTTATTTTCAACACAACCTTTACGAAACTGGTAAGTGTCTATATGTGTTGTAAGCTTTACTTTACCATGCTCCCGGGTTTACGTCGAGGATTGTTGCGAAACACTGATTAATTCCCACCTGTACAATTTGCTCCTATTGTCCGAGCACACAGCTTCCGCCCGTTTCTTGGATACAGGAAGCAATTCGGATCGATGATTGTTTCATTCCGGTTTACGTTTAGTGTTGATATATATCTCATATATATATATATATATATATATATATATGTATGTATGCTACTGTCAATTTCCGAAGCGCAGTATATCTTGAAATATACTAGTACATATATGTTAGTAATTACTAAACTAACTGAGCAATGTCAATCACTTGTCCGTTTCATGAAGCTTTCAGATATTAATTAGTAAATGTTGTTTAAAGCCATGACGTCTTGATTAATCTACACAATGAAAGATAATATAAAGACTATTGATATTTAGAAAAAAATATCTGCAGAAACAGGTATGATAGACAGCTAATAATGGATTTAAATATATTCTTAATATTGGTCTGTTTATGTTTAATTTTGATTGTTAACTAATGTTCGTTAGAGTATTCTTTAAAGAAACATCTGGTCTAAAAATAAACAATTTCTTAATTGTATTTGAAAAATAACGTACAAGAAATTGTAACAAAAATCGATGCAGCACATTTACAAGTAATTGGTGCATTTCTCTTGCAATTGTAGTGCATAATGCACAATACGAACCTTGTAATAAATCATGAAAAATAGCTATTCAAGATAAACGATTGTCGCCAACAGGCGAATCGTGAAGTCGTAACCCTATCTATCACGGTGATCAATGGCGGCCATCTTGCGTCCGTAATGTGGTCACGTAGGTATTAACCACGTGGATCCTAAAGTTATTCCAGCCTATCATTTTATTAAATTCAATGTGAATGACTTGTGTTACCATTTGTCTCTTTTACGAGCAGAGTAATAAATATTGCTACCCAATGAACAATGCTGATACTAACTTATTGCATAGTGGTATGTGTTACTAAGTAACGTTCGATTTGATATTAAATAGTTATATCACGATACAATGTAGCGCATATAAATTCTTATATATGTCTTATATATGGACTGGCAACACCACGAGACGCCCTTGGTGTTGCCAGCATGGTAGGACGCTGTTAACGCGCCCTTGAATGACCCCACGGTAGTAGAATTATTCAGTTGTAATAAAAATGCCTAATTATACTTCCCCATACGTGCTTTTTATTTGCCATAAGTTTCACATGACCACCTTATGTGCAAACGTGATTGTGTGTAAATTTCGAACTGCATCACTCAACTATTTTGATTGCAACGTAACCACTATAATTTAACTGGTCGTCGCTTGTAAGTGGAATGCAATAATGCATGCCCGTGTATCCGCAGCAAGTGGCACTTCCGAGAATTTGCATGACAATTTGCTCATTTTATGATCCGTGAATTTATGTATCGATTCAAAATTGAATAAAATTTTCTATTCACTAAATCAACAAGCGTGTAACTTTTCCAATAACTAACTTATCCGCTTATGTAACATTGAATTAAGAGAACATAATAAATGAGTTTCCAAACATTTATTCGGAAGCTGTTGTAACTGTAGTGGACATATACATAAGGAATGACTAATATTCGAAGGTTTCTAAAAAAAACTGACTGCCTCGTTGGTCGGGCGGTTGCTAGCGCGACTGCCGATCAAGAGGTCCTGGGTTCAAATCCCGGGTTGGGTA
>DWDX01003035.1:0-13886 GCA_018245675.1 Agara michaeli | reverse complement strand
AACAAATCGAGTGATAGAAATGTTTTTTCAACTTGAGTTCTTAAGAAAATAATTTTTCTTCTTCTTTTCTTCACCTTTTGCTCCTCCTCTGTACTAGATTACATTAAACTTATACATAATATAAGACGTATTCCTTCGCATCATCGTGAAACCAATATTTATAATATTGCGAGCACAACATCAAGGGACACACGAAGTTTAATTAATGCCTAATTAATTAATAACACATACGGATACATTTGGATGAGCTTATATTATTATCGAATATCTGCATGTAAATTATGCTTAATAATGATGCGAACACTACCCGTGTAATTAACATTCAATTAATCATCTCTAATTTAAGCCCATCTTAGTTTAATAAGGCAATTAAATCTTAATTTGATTTTTATTGCAGCAATTACCCTTTTGTTACATAATTATATACAATTACAATTACATATTTTGGAGGATCATAATTCACAGGCTTCACATTCAATATACAATTTTAAATGCTTTTATTTACATATAAAGTACAGTAAAGTACATGTACATGTCAGTACATATAAAAAAATCCTTAAAAGCGTAAGTAAGTAAAGCTCACAGTAACGGTATAAAGTGTGTGTTTACCCGACATACTTTAACTAGTCAAATGATCGGATCAACTTATTTTGGAGACTGTACTGGGGAACTTACCGTGACACATTATGGTAACTTCAATTTGAGGAGCTGAGTACGGTACAGTATTTTACAGCTTATACAATAAAGCAATTTTAAAGTGCTTTTATATCTATATTAATGTAATATAGCAGGATAATATTTTATTTTGCTTCTAGCATGATTTTTATAATGTTTCTTTATAAAAACTTCAATTAACTTTCATCTAAAAGTGAACATTGAAATTTAGAGGGAAATTCAAATTTTGTTAATCGTCCATTTGCCAGCCATAGCCATCACGTGTGCATATACATACGTGTGTGTGTGTATGTGCATTTAGCTTGTTGACATATTTCATGGCTGTGTAGTGACGAGAGTATGTATAGTCGTTCGTTGCACTACAGATAAGTAGTTATGCATTAACCAGATTACCTGTCCGAGTTATTGAGATCACCGTGTACAATACCATGCCAGAAAAGATAAGTATAGGTACGAGAACTTGCTCCTAGCTGTATCGGCAAAATCTTTTACGAAAATGAACTTCACGAATTTAAATAGACCTTGAAAAAGGTTTAAAATAGTTAAATTGCGTTGCAAAATTATTGTGATAACATTTACAATAAAAATAACGTAAGAATTAGTAAAACATTGGTAACAACCAAAAGTTAATTTCATTAAAAGATTTGAACGATTTTTAAATTGAGCAAGTTATTGTTACATTTGTAACAGAAAAAATATTATAACAATAATAAAAAAAAAACATTATCTAGTTTCAGTATAAAAATTGAAAGAGCGAAACTTATCGAATTGAATATTCCGTCTCGACGGCTGTAAATGATGAACTAGTTCAAATATGCCTAGTTTTAAAAGCCTTCAATCATACAAAATGTTCCACTCTAGTTATTTCTAATCAAGAAAATATTTCAAATGATAAATTCAGAGTTATTTTACCGTTAGACACATTGCTTTTATTATTAATATTAAGCATATTGATTGAAATGTTTTAAATTAAAATATTATCATATCTTCTTTAGCCGTTTTATTGCTAATTATAGTGAACTAGTATTGATAGAAATATGACTGTAGGAATAACACTATTAGTATACTTTACATGTAGTATATATACACTATTAATACACGTGTATGCGGCAAGCACATCGTTCAAACCGAAACACATATTGTTTTAATAACTCCCACCTTGAAAAGCGTATTGTATAAATTCGTTTGTTGGTTATAAAACTAGAAGTACTTCGCAACAAGAGAAGTAGTCGCTCGGGAAATATTTGCCTTTTCAAGTTTTCTCGGAGCACCAAGGAATCAGGCGACATCCCCGAGGCGCTCCTTTCAACACGTTATACTCAAACACCTATACAATATTCTGTATCACATGAATGTACACACACTCAAACTACACGTTGAGATATTTGAGGTCTATTTAATTTCTATAACATTTCGCCGCAATAAAATTCATCAAAAAATCAATTTCAAAGCCCAATCATCGAACAGATCTATATTATTTTAGATTCAAATTAAAATCATGTTTCTATGGTAGAGAAGCATTGCTTGTACGTTTCTACGGATCTGACGGTGTCAAGAATACACTTAAAAACGTACAGTATTCCTTATTAACTCTCGGATATAGCTAAATCTATTTCAGGAGGAACTTTAAAATTGATGTTACTATGTTCGCTTTGCATCAGGCGCTAGGATTTTCATCGCATAATATATGGACAAATTGAAGGAAACGCTTTCAAACGAGTTGCGTTCGATATTTTCAGAGACAATTTTCATTTTTAACAAACTTTTCATCTAGTTATTCAATGCTGCTAAATTCAAAGAAAAATGCTAATGGAAGAAAGCCATTAGAAGCACATTAGACAACAAATTTCCTCGACTGCGTTACAATTATTTCAAACCAATTTTTTTGGTGAATCCTCTTACAAGTGTCAGAACAATGACAAACGAAACCTCGTTACAATAATAATATGTCAAAGCTGTCATTTCAGAGAGGTTCTAAATCGTTTTGATGGAAAATAAATTTGAAAGAGGAGGCAATGTTCGATTCCATCTTTTTATATAAAATGTTTTTACTTCGCGCTACAAAGGTAACTCAAGAAAAATTCTGAAAGACATCACTCAAAAATAAATGTTCTTCAAAACAATATCGCTCTTAACTGTGAGCTTGTATAAGCACATGTTATATAGGTTTTGACTTTAGTAAACTTTAATTAAAGTTTACTAAAGTCAAAACCTATATCAGCTGTTACTCAATAATAGATGGCACTACAATGTATTGTTAGTGTCATGTTAATCAACTAAAGTTCAACTCTATTATACTACATATACATATACTTTTATAAATAAAAGTATTCACCCATTGGTCTAAATTCGACCGTAACAATTTACATACATATTTCAGTTTGAACAATTTATTTGAATTTGGATGTAGCAAACATGAAATTTAGCTTAATTACGTCATACCAACTTAAAAGTGATATTAAGAATTTTAACGTAAACAGTGAACGCTAAATTTAATTCAATTTAATATATTTCTAGCATATAGTGATTTAATGTACTTCTTACTGGTTCGCTACTCTCCGAACATAAAAAAAACTTATTACACAAATACCTATACATTTTTGCTTTCTGCACTCCTTCTCCATATAAGCTATAACTGTCGAACGTCACCTCCTGACATATAGGTACTTAAAAAGGGATATAAAGTTTTCTGTTCGCGTATTAATATACAGATGCGCGTAAATTGCGCTACTTCCTCTGTATTGTGTTCTAGTTAGAATAGTATCACATGAGACAAAACGCAATACATATCGTGAAACTAAATTTGCACAAGCTGTCTATTTGCTCTTCAGAGGTATTAATGGCGGAATTCTAAACAGTTCCTCTAAACCTCGGTTTACTTCCAAATTTGATACAAGAGTGTATTAGAAATAGACTAAAGTTTATCAATAAACATAATATAATACAAATATTTTTATACTTAATAATAATTGTTATGTTTTCCGCGATTTGGGCGCTATAAAAATATGATATGTTTATAAAATTTCCAAAAGATTATTGAATATTTAACAATATGAGAGTAGTAATATTATTTGTAACTAAAACGCGAGTGGAGCTTACCAAGCCTTTTTATGTTTACTTTTTACACACTTCGAGCCTTCGCAAAATACTTGAACCTAATTTCCGCCTCACTCAAATTTGCAAACGTTAGTTAATTAACGCCACCAACTGGTTTTGGCAGGTTTCGCGAGGTATTTAAAAACATATTGCCTGGATTTTCTTCACGCCGATTATTTTTCACTTGTTAAAACTCGACGCTACTTTGTAACCAGTCTAAAAGCCGTATTACTGGAATTATTTATTTAAAACGAATTATGTATACCTATTTGTAAAGTAAGATATAATCTGTTTTCACTTTGATCTTAGCTGCATTCCGAGAAGCGGTCTTTTCTTTTTTAGTCCCATTTTCTTTATCTATCTTTTATATTTTCCCCTAACTTGATCAAAAAGAGAACATTTTGTAAACCAAAGTTAATACTCGATTGAAGATTCCATATAAATTCTATATGGAGTCTAGTTTATTCTCTTGAGTTAAATGCGAGTAGACAGCTATTGCAGCACAAATCCCGTGTTTCGGTTCCGAAATACAGTGAATGCAATTCTTTTTCCAAGACTAGGGTCTGAAAATTTTATCGCGGCCATTGAATCTAAAACGATTCCTCACAAAATAAATTCGTGATAGATTTCACGAAAGCAATCTCGCTGGAAAATGTAAAGGAAAGAATATCAAACTGTATTGGAGTGGAATAATTTTTAATTTAAAAACAATACTAGGTCCATTTAGGGTCCAAATCAATATTGCATGAATGGACTAATTGATTATTGAGTTATTAAATAGCTATAGGTATAACTATATAAGTCAGGTAAAAGGTAATTTGGTAAGGTGATCTGACACATGTTGTGCGCTAACTTCTACCAATATGAATAAAACTTAGTCTAGTGTACGCTTAGGTTTGCAGTTACGAGGAAATACCCATGGTCAGTAGTAAACATTCCATATTTCATTAGTTATGGTAAGCAAGCCTCCAAAAGGTAACTAATCCTTTTGGGGCCCTCAATAAAGCTCTACTCAACAGGGGCACATAATTGCACAGTTGCAACTGAGTGTAAGTACACTATAGGTACAATATAGGTATATTCTGTAGTAACTATATTTTTTGCTCCTGTTTTGTTAATAACAACCCGAGCACGTCGGAAAGCAACTTGCTATAAAAAGCGAATGAAACAGTTTCCTCCGTTAGCATTCTCAGTCACTCCTTTTCATGCAAAGTACTTCAAGATTTTCAGCCGCTGTAATACTTGCAAACAACTGTAATTCATCGCACCCCTGAATTCATAATAAAACTTACTATTGTAATATATATTCTATAAATATTTTTAATGAGCATACTTTAAAGAAAATACGCAGCACTCGGCTAACAAATAGGATGGGTAAGTTGCAACTTTGTCAACTACTACCAACTTTGTAAAGATACGTGTTACGTGGAGTTGAGTCGTTTGCAAACGTTCTGACTCACGTTTTAATTAGTCAGCTAAACGAGATTTTAATTAGAGGTTTTGATTGTAAAATGACAAATCATTCCACATTCATGCGAAACTTTCTATTTCTACATACAAAATAAGTTTTTATAAGTATATAGCGTAAACTTTTAGAGTCCTTTCATACGTTTTCTAATATATTAGGTACACGTTAAAGTAGATTCACACAAAAAAAGTCGAAATTATTTTCTTATCAAACAAATACAGGTTAGAGTATTTTTACTCTCCAGGCCTTACCATTATGTAATGTGACAGTAATGTTTTTTATAATATACAAACATTCAATTAAATTAGCTGATAACCATGATAGAAAACATTTATTCTAAATGTATCTACATGAACATTTAATTAGAAAAACATAAACCCCAAATTATATTCTAAAATCCACTTATAACTTTTGATATATCGAACGCGGAAAGCCACTAACCAGCACTTACACAGTACAAGGCGAGAGCTAATGATGTTCAATTGAAATGTCGGCGTTTGTGGTTGAATACATCGCTGGGGATTATTATACCACACATCCCATACAATTTGGTATAAGGTATATATGTACATACATATAATTTATACATAATTGTAGGAACATACATGTTAAAGCGTATAGAAATCTCGCATATATGCTACACGCCTGCTTATATTTATCGTGAAACAATCTGTAAGGTAATTAACATTAAAAAATTATTCCAAGCGCTTTTAATTTTTGCAAATTTCGACTAGCCTATTACACTATGGGTAGACTCCTTCCCATTTTGACACAAAACTCTACGCCGATAGTAAAATGATACGGAATTAATGAGGTAACCATATGGTAATGTTCTTTACACTTAACTTTCACAATATGTATAATCAAAGGTTCGTTGCACCCCTAAAATAAGTAAACACAAAAACCTAACTTAAGTCGTTTAACATAAAAAATGTGTAAAAATCTTGAAGTTCCATTATAAATGTGAACTCTTCGAGTGAAATAAAGAATTACAGTTTGTGGCAAGTTTTGGAGCGGCTAAAAAACTTTGCAGTTGTTTAGACCAAAAAGAATTGCCGAGAACACTAGCGCACGATACTTTTACGTTCTCTTTTTATAACAAGTTAGTTTGCAACGTGCTGAGTTTGTTAACAATGAAACAAATATAGAGCTTGTGGTGAACTGTAATGGATACAGTAAATTTCGTACGTTCCAAGTACATCAGGACATTATTAAATAGACACGATAACACTAAGTGTGAAGCTTTGTTTTTCTATGCGATAATGGCATTTGATGTTAAAAGATGCAAACAATGATGTTAAAGAACGCAATCAATCCTATACTTCACTATGGAATCTTAAAGAGAATGCTCTACCCGTTCAGATCAGATCAGAGATCAGTTACATATCCATCTATCCTCCTGGATTAGGGGGGAACGTCTTTATCTTAATAAATAGTACTGCGTTTGTCGTAATGTTATGTAATGTAATTCATGCATACATATTTTACACCGATTCTAGATTTCATCTTTCATGATTATGTCATCTTTGTAGAATAGACAGTGTTGATTTTGTCTGCAATCGTGTTTATAGGCTGCAGAATCTTCCAAACGTACTCTTGAGATTCATAGTCTTTATGACCCATAGCTAGTTAACTTCTATAGAATACTGTAAAAAAATCCTGCACGCACACTGAGTGGAAATTATTGATGGCACCAAGAGACGCTCTTGGAGCCAATGAGGTTTGAAGTAATAGGTCATTTCCATATCTTAATACGAAATACGCGAGCCAGATAAAAAATGTCTAGTTCGAGAACCCCCATTATTTTTACTACGCTAGATCCGTGATGTCAATAAAGTTTTATGGCATTATTATACTGGATTCATGGACTCTTTTCATATCTTATAGTCAATATACATATGCATATTATGGCGATTCACAAAAACGTTTTTGAACTTGTCTAATGTAAAAAAAACTTTAAAACACTAAATCACTCCACGCACGATTTGTTTCATACATACTTAACATTTTTTTTTAAACAATGTAATATACATTAAAAGATATTTTCACAAAAAAGCTTTTCTTAATAATGTAAAGTATTTTTAGGTACTCCCGAAGGAAATGCCTTTACTAACTGAATTGCTCTTCTCATTCATTTTCTTAATGCGATGGCGGGATTATGCAAGAAGGGTTTAGCGATTCCACCCGCTTTTCCAGCTTAAATAACGTTAGATCGTTAAAAAACCCGCATAAACTATCTAGCACTATATTTTTCCAATCTCTTGAGAGTTCTTCAGCGTGCATAAAAAATTAGAGGTTTTCCTTCGTATTAAGTTCTTATTACAATGGTAGCGACTAACCAGCGAATTGAAATAAATTGATTTAATACATTGCAGTTAAACATATCTGACTTACTTTATAATGAATACCTTAAACCTTATTTAACGTGGTCTCTTGTCCACAAATTTACTATGCGATTGTGATCTAAGACACTTGCTCAAAATATTTGAACTGCTCAAAGTAAATGGAATTTAAGTCAGCATTATTATAAAAATATTTAGTAAATATAATCGATTACTTATTAGTTATTACCTACATAACTACTAATATTGCCACCGTGTCCATGTCCATAGCACTCGCTTTACACGAGTTATAAATGAAAACGTAACCTTAGACTCCTTGTATCGTAACTCCCTTGAGAGGAGTTATACTCCACTTCCTCTTCTATCCATCTATATGCGGTTATATATAATTCCTGTATGTTATTACAAAATTTATGAGGTTATCACACTTATACATCTTGGATAAACATCACAAATGACTCGTGATAGCCATGAATATTGAGAATAAACAAAGTATGTGTAGTGTGATGGAATATTTAGTTGGGTTGAGTAATGTTTGGGAAGCTTACGAGGATCTGCGGGGCAGCTAGCTGAAGTAGCTATGAGGTGGCCACGTTGAAGCCACCTCTAGTCAGATGTGGTGTGATTATTGCAATTGTGATTATTGGAACGTTATTCTAAAAAACCTATACCCCATATCCAAACTGCACTGCAGCGCTAACAGTGAGTCTACGAACTATGTTTTTTAAGGTAATTTACCACTAGCTGACGCTGTAAATTACCGTAAGTCAGATATGTGCAATATCTATGAAGTCAACATGATACTATTCCTCTTACTGTTTACTGTGGTGCCGGGTGCCGTTTACGCTCTAACAAAGGCAAAGGGAAGAGGAAAAATTTCGTTCCCTGGGAAATAAATATCCAGCGTATAAATTGAACTCACGAAGTTTTCAGGAAGCTTATGAAAAACGCTCAGCAGGTTTACTTGCAATCTTCTATTAGAAAAGCATTAAATCAGTCATGACTTATATTCCATATGAATATCTAACTGAATTATTGTTAACATTTCAATTTAATGTACCGTCTACAGTCAGTAAATTTAGATCCCAGGTGTAAACTTGCTTTTAAGAAATTACCATCACCTCCGTGATAATAATAAAAGGATATACATACATGTATATTGTTTAACATCTAGACATAAAATAAATATGATTTGTGTTCTAGGAACAAAACATTATTAAAAGTTTATTTATTTGTATTATTATTTCGTTCACATTATTAAATTATTAAATATTCAAAAATACCGTAAGTATTATTAATAAACATGAAAATGAAATATAAATGCTATCGAGAAAAATATTATGCTGCAATATTGATGGAGTTGCTTATAAATTAATATTAATATACGTAGTTATTACTTTCATTAATAATCAAGCAATTATTATATCTGCTGCACAAAACAAATAGAAGGCCCGAAGTAAGCAAATTGGGTTACGAAAAGTCCCTAGACTTGAGCATAATTTCATACCAGTATAATATGATATTATCTGGAACAGTAAATATCATAGGATTTGCACAAAGCTCTATTCACTTAGAGAAACCGGAGGAGCTGAATCTTATGTAACACAAACATCTCTATTCCTGTTCAAATGTAGCAAATACCTACTGCATATATAAAATGTACTAGATATGGGTGGCAATAATATTGAAGTATATCGTCGGACCCTCAAAACCCATGAAGAACTAAAGTACAAGTAATGCATCGACACGCTTCTCCAGTACAAGGCGGAGACGGAATTATTACAAATTTCTTTGCTCACTAAATTCAGTTTTAATTTATTCGTTTCAATTTTTTTATTGACTGTTGTTTAATTCATCAACAGTTATTTTAATTACCTGCTTATTTTATTTTATCAACGGATAGAACATTTACAACAACATTGAGCCTACAATGTTATAATGATATTATCTTTAAATAATTTCATACACGGCCACCTGAAACCAATTAATACCGAGCGTGTTCTATAGAAACGAGACGGCTGATAAACTACGTAATAGATTTCTAGAGATCGATGATGATAACCGAAAATTCATTAGAGTTTTGGGTCAAACTGACATGCGACGCTATTAAAGTACAAAGAGAGCGAACGAAGTTCTTTCTCTCTACTTTTATTGAGAGCTTGGCTTTGTAGAGCCAATTGCGTTTATTTACGGAACATTTTGTGCTACGGCTCGCTTAGCGCAACTTGTAATTATAAACAGCCGCGAACGCTCGAATGTAAGGAATTCGTTGGATATCGTCCAGAAAACTACACTCAACTGAAATAATTAAAAGTTATTTTACAGGGCTTATTATAAAAATTATATCTTTCTTAATATTACTAACAGTGAGCAGTGACTTTGATTGTGTTTATATGTTTATATCATTAATAAATTGGGTTCATTCAATATATAACATTAATAGTTTTAGTGATAATCATTATAATTTCTTAGTCCAATGATCACATTGACATAATAAACGTCACGGCTTATTAGATATAGAAAGGGCCATGGCTAACATGGGTGATGGCAACATATTCAGCGGAAAGGAGTTCAACGCTAACATTATTTATTATATCGGGGTTCCTTTTACATATTTTCCTAGGGGTAGGGAAATACAAATGAAGCTGTCAAGTCCCATTTACGCGGCCGTAACCATGTGTAATCAATGACTCCGGCAGCGATGCGTGCACCGCAAATTGGCCGTCCATTTTGTATGGCGAAAATACAATCTCTTCTTTTGAGTATTAAATGCCATTTAGTTAGTCTTTCATAATTAAGTAATATTAAATAATTGTTGATCAACAACCTTACTACATTATTGAAATTCAAAATGTAGATCGCTAATACTCATATAGTGTATTCGCCGTTTAATTTGCCAAAAATAGTAATAAGTCTTTAAATAAAATGTAATTTATTGCATCAATTCTTCTAGATATTCTGCTTAGGTTAACAAAATACAAGTGGAAATGTCAAGTCCCGTAGGCGCGGTCGTAACGATATGTAAGCAAGGCCCCGACGACGAGAACACACGAGGCGGTGCGCACGCCGCAAATTGGCCTAGCGTTATGTTTACGCAAACAACAAAAAAAGCTAAAAACACAATGTCTAACCTTTTAACATACGTGAGATAAAACGAAGAAAAGCATTTTTTCTGTGGTACATATTAATTGTTTTTGCTCCTTTGTTATAGATGAACACCCGTAATAACAAACAAAAAATCTTAATAATAAGATATTTTTACATATATAACAACAATAATATAATATTTTATAAAATCGAAACAAACATAATACAGACTTTGTTACCTTTCAGAAGAAATATGGTAGGTTTTACGTAGTTTTATTGAAATGTTTACTTAGTATTGCTTATTATTATTATCATTCTAGAAAAAGTATCAAGCAAATAAAACTAGGAGGTTGTAAAATTGTTATAGACTGAGAACCCTTTATATATAAGATTTGAATACTGAAATTCTTGAAACGTTACAACAATTTCTGGGAAAGTGCTCGCTTCGATTCAGGTCAAGTGTTCTTCTCGCGCCACTAAATGTATTCCCAGAGTAAGTAGGCGATGCACTAAAACCAAAGTTTTATTTGCTCATCCGCTGACGGATATTGAAATGATATAGAAGCCTGTAGATCGGCCTTTTCAAGATGTCACTGCAAAAGCACCAATACAGTAGGTACTTATTTTTACAGCTTGACTTTAAACACTTGCCACACAGAACAGCGTCGTATTATAAGTGAGGTTTACTGTTAAAGAAATACGCAAGTAGCCGATCCGTCTCTCAGTAAAGGAGGAAGTCTTAATATTTATAACACACCTATCTACATTATTGGCTTGTAATGTGTAATATAGTTATAATGGCTTGATTTGATGACTGCATGACTTAAATGGCATGTCGCTTGTTGTTTATTTATATCTACAACCCGCACAGACGCAATGACCAGAGACCACGAGCTTTTTCAATTTAAGAAGAACGTAGCAGGGTAGTATACAAATACATACTAAAAATAAGCAAGCACTAGGAAGTTGGAATATCTTACGGTTCAAGAAATTAGCCATAGAAAGAGACACTGATTTTTGAAAACAATCTGTTTGGCAAAAAAAATTTTTTATGTACAATATGAAATTATGTAATATCATGCATTAAACGAATCGAACACATCGTTCTACACTGTGATATGTTCTTTAAAAATGTCGTAACAATTTCACATCATCTGAGTCTGTAATTTTTTTTAAATCTTACTTTCAGTTTATATAACCGTTGAAATTTCATTAATATCAGTATGATATTGAACCGCGATGATATATGTACAATGTAATATTAAAGTAATGTACAATAACATTTAAATGTTAGGTTAACATATAAATAATCCTAAAAACCATCGATACAATTATGGTTTTTCGGAAATGGAACGTTTGATAATATTTGTTATTGATACCGATGCCTTTCGTGCGACGATATAAAATTTTACCTGCCGGTTGATTTATGAAAGGCGAGGCAGGGGCAATTTCCTTTACGGAAGCGTTGCTTTGGCAACGTGGCTTCTCGGTTCTCGCAGCTCGAATTTTTGGAAATATAAAATACCCAGTCTTGATATAAACCACCCAGAAGCTATGGTTGAATTGAGCTTCACGAAAACTAGTACTCTGTTGGTGACATATTGAATTCTGTTTTCGTATCTAAAATAATATTAAAAACTTATTTCTGAATACACAATTTACTCCATCTATGTGCTCTACTCGTATTTTCATAAAAATTCTACGAGAATATGGTAAGTTGACTTAAACGAAAAAAATATTGACAAACACAAAGATGATGTGGTAAACATTTTAATTAAATAAGAGAGCTTAGATAAACAATATCATGTGGAATATAATGTAAATAATTGTTGTCTATGCAATGACAAGTTCTAAGGCCGTAGTCTACTGCGGTGGCCAAATGCGGGCTAGCGGCCATCATACATGAGACATCTTAAGTATTTTCATAACGTTTTTCTTAAAATCAGAACCCTGAGCTGGAGGTTGAACTATGCTATCGCCGTTACACTGCTAACTGCAGTCATAAACTCAGTAACTTAATAAAAGCAATATTATAATTGCATACGTACATCGTTCCAGATTTACAATAGCGCTATTAAACGCCAAGTACAATGCCTTAGTGTTCTCTCAATATAATATACTAGCCCTTAATGTCCTCATCTCTTCGCTGTCCTGGACACCAAGGCGACACGACGAACGTCGACACACAATTAATATAACCACAACTAATAATAAAGCATGACTTTTACTTAACGACGTGTCGAGGTCGTATTATATGGGACACAGTAGTTACTTATATTACACCGAGATTCCTTTTTAGATCACGTCACTCATATACGGGAGATACATAGTACCTACTTAGATATTTTTCTCAAGGACTTACATTTTATGATATATTATGGCAAAAAATCGTTTTTCTAGTGATAGTTTTTATTTATTTATTAAAAATTATTATAATTATTACAAATAATGCGTACAAGATACAATACTACAATTTTAAAATTAAATAAAAATGATCCACTCAAAATTTGTTTATTATTATAAAACTATCGCATTTTACTTACTTTCAAATACCATCCTCATAAGCTTATTGGAGTACATGAATTTATTTTTGAAGATTATTTGTATAATAGATTTTATAGTTTCTTTAAATAGAACCTTCTTGGTGGTGAAAGATAAGTTTATTTAGGCGCCGTTACACTTTAACGATAAGCCGTGCTTCAAGCTTTCAAAGAGCTTAATCCTCTAAAGCGCGCATACTTTACGTTGCGACTAGGAGTAATGCTCACAGCTCAATTTGTATTTAGACTCAATACGCTTCCAGCATAACGGAGATTACGATACATTTTCTCAAAAATATTTTTGTGGTTTATATTAATAGTATAAAACGAATTTCATGAAAATTGCACTTTTGCACTGTTCATAGTTACGTGCTATTTAATAACATGTAATGATATCATATCAGGGATGTTATGGATATGTAATTTCGGATCTGGATACGGCTATGGATATTTAATTATTTCGGATAATCCGTTACTTTCGGATAGTTTCGGTTACGGATATTAGATCAAAGTAAAATAAAAATAGGTACATACATACATAACATCACTCCAGGTCCTTAACGGGGTAGGCAGAAAGCACAAAAAAGCGAGCGCGAGCAACGAAATAAAAACCTGTCGTAACCTGTTTTATTTAGACTCCGCCCTTATCCGAAATTATCCGAAACTTTTATAACGGAT
>DWDX01003034.1:0-13886 GCA_018245675.1 Agara michaeli | reverse complement strand
CAGAGTTACTTTCACAGTTATAATATATGTATGAAAATTGACACAACCGTCAACGTCGTCTGCCCGTTCGGGTCGGTAATTCCGTAACCAAGCCGCCTCGCAAACCGCGCGGCCCGTCCGCCGCTCACGCGTAGTTTTAAATGTATGATATCTCCTAATTTATTTTCTCTGTAAAAACACCGTTTCCCAACCGACTCTTTGCCCTATAGCTTTTCTAACAGACCAGCAAAATTTGTTATTCAGTGCAGATCGTCCTACTAATTACAACGCTCCAAGTAAAATCTTTAATACAATGTAAAGTATTTTATATGCACACTAATTTACCAGCACCGGAATCCTCGATGTACAGTCGTGCACAGAATTTGTACTCACTTGCGGGGCGCGCAATCTAATACGTATGCTAATTTATGATAGCTCTAGAATTATAGATGTCGCTTGCGCGCGAAGTTACGACCCCTCGCCACCGCACGTTTACTCGCCGCCATCTTGGTTTTTGATTCCAGTGTACAAATTAAATGCACGAACCAGGAACTCCTAATTACAAATTAATGTTCTTTTTGCACTTACCCTGTTTCTTATTTGTTTCTGGTTACAAGCATGAGTACACACTTAAAATAAACGTGAACTGAGCATGGATTTATACATACGTTGAGGCATAATTTATGTCGAAAACTGTAAAGTAAACGTAAACGTGTAAGATGGAAAATAAAAATTGCTACCAAAATTATTTTTAAAACATACATTTTTTTCTTTATATTCCTATCAGACAGTCAACAAAAACAGAAAGCTCTGGCTTCAGCTACGATCTATATTATATTTGGCTTTGAAAAATGAACATTTCCGTCTGGGTAACATTGCTTAAATTTTTCATCTGGCTTAATCCTTTATTTAAATAAGCATTTTAAATTGTTAATGTACCGTGAATTTAGCAGCGTTCGTATAATTTTAGTGGAGCGATATTATTTAAGTGTATATGAGAGTCGTCTGGCTTGAATTTCGCCGGCACTCGGAACTTGCATAAATATGAATAACGACTTTCACAACTCGAGTACTAATGTGAAGTAATTTCTCGCAATCTATCTGAAAGAATAAATTATATTTATTTCTCTGCTAACTTATAATGCAGATATTTTTGATTTTACGTATGTTTTGAGTACAAATATAATCCTGTAGTATCGATTTCACTATTTCGGTTAACATAAACTTGTAACCAGCGTTCAGTATATCCATGATTTTTTATAGTTATTGTCCACTATATGAATCGTATACGCTATGAGTATCTACCTAACTTTCGATTTTAATAATATAATATATTGGTAATATTAATAAATATATCACAAAGAAACATCTTATATACTCAAAGCTTTATAAACCATAACTTCGGCAGAAAATCACCAGATAACATATTTCAATTGGATACTTATATTAAGAGGATTTTCTTCAGAACGTGAATAAAGGGACGGAGAAAGCATCATTTATAAAGACCCGATGATAAATGAAACCTCTTGTGTGGATAATGACCTTGTCCAACGCCATTGTGTTTTTGATAATGTTGAGGAAAACCTGCAGCCTAAAAATACGCTTTAGGTTCAATATAATTTGATATTGATATATTATAATAAGTTTTGTCTTCGAAGATAACTGTTTGCGACATGCTATGCCACTTGCTGAAAGAAAAATCTATGAACTCGTGACTATATATGAATTGATAATAAATTCCATATAGGCAGTGAGATAAATGAATATGATTAAAAGCCAAGTAGTAAGAAATTATCAAACATCATAATTTGTCATATGTATTAGATAAAGTCAGGTATCTAATAATAAATTGTACTGACTTGAAAAATTTCGTTAAACGTTCTACGGCACTATAAACAGAATGAAAAGCGCTGCACATAGGTATATACATACGCAAATAAAGAGATAAAATCATAATGTCAGTAAGTACGTGTTCTGCGGCAAGCACTGTATAAAAGACTCCGGAGAGGTGACGCTGAGAAGAAGTATGACGTAGCATAGAATGTTACATGAATAAATAAATGGCAGTAGGATAACAGAATATACGAGGTGCCGTGAAAAACTTTTTCATTGTATCAGTGTACGATAAACTTACATAACTATGTGTGTCTTTTACGTTAAGGCTTGGTATTGTTGGGTAATCATCGGTAATTCTTTGTCTTTATTAGTAGCTGGGCGAGATTCGTTACCAGCAACGTTATGCCGGTATAAATATGAGTTGCATGTGGTATGAAATGTCAAAGATATATGCCACAAAAAATACCTAATGTGTTTGTTCTCCAAGTTACGATCGCAATGAGAAGATTGATTAAAAAAAAAAAAAAAACCAGCCCAAGTCTCATACGACGGTTGTTAGAGCTGTGAAAAAAACACATGCTTTCTGAGAAAGATCTAAATCTTTAAAGATTACGGTAGACATTATGGTGATTGTATTGGACTGTATAATGTAATATGCAAGTAGTGTATATGTAGCTATATAGTTATATCAGTGAAAACATCTCTATAACGGCAGCAGAGCATTTACTATATGCAAATGTAATTTGCAATAACAGTTCCATTAAGCTTTATAACGTTTATAGTCACTTTAGATAATAATGACGTGCTTAGAAACGTCCAAGAGATGCATTTGTGTTAATGATACGAAATTTAATTTTCTGATAGTAAAGTCAATTAATGATCGAAAATATAAATCTTATTTTCGATCATTAAGCCTGTCTATTGTATTTTAAGTATCTTGAATTGTTTTAATATTTCTAAGCTAAGAAAATAAAGACCGCAGTGTAGCGTCCAGAAGAAATATCGACAGACGTTTTATTCATTTCTAAAATTACTCTAGTTAAAGTGTACATATTTAAATTGCAATCATAATACTATTTTATCAGATTTTACATAAAAATACTAGAGCATACCGTTATATACGTATACATAAATACGTAGATTTTATAGCAGACGCACCAGACAGAATATACTTGTATTCATAAAATACATCGTCTCCGTCTCAACGCCTGTAGAAATGTACGATATGCAAATGCAATTTGCACTAACAGTTCTCTCAGGCTTTATACGGATTATAGAGCGCTACGTAGAGAATGGATTAAGAGCAAGATCTAAAAATTTACATATAACACTAAAACTATTTATGTATATTCAGTTTTACTGTTATATTCTTAAAGCTATACACAAATATATCAATTTACCCGTCTAAGTTGCCACAACTGTGAATGTTGCCTTATTTTAATGGCTTTACTGTGCAGATCGGACTGAAGTTGGATCCAGATTAGGTTTAATTGTCTCAACTGTGACTGTGTATTGCCTAATGAATTGGAGTAGCGGGAACTTTGAAGTAGCTAATGCAGTGGCATATTTAACAGATAACATTGATGTAATGGCTAGCGAATTTATCAATAACATTATATTGATGACTTCATTAAATATTATGATTCATAAATTTTCAGTCATATGGCAAAATTTTTTCATTTATTTAGTTTTACTATTACAATGATTTATATCCCATTGTTAGAGGTGAAAATAATAAATGTACTACTACTTAAGCTACAGAAACAAAATCGCAGAAACGCATATGACAAAAATTTCATAGCATTAGTATATATACTTATATATAAGGAACTTAGGTTCAAGAGTAGGTGTAACTACACAATATTCTAAAATGGACGACCTAACATGATAAAAAGACAAGAGCAATATCCATCAATTATATAATTTCCAACAATTTGATTGTGTATTAAAATAAAAATACTTTATTTTAGCCCCTAAAAATGGTTGACAATTAAAACTTAACATGAATTAGCTAGTCGAAACTGTTCGATGATATAAAAACTGTAATAAATAGGGAATTATTTTTCTCACATTAGATGCAAAATACATATAATAACAACAACAACATACCATCACGCCAGGTCCATAACGGGGTAGGTAGAAAGTATACATACATAGTAAATAAAATTAATATACTTGAGTTATAAATTATAGAGATACATAATTATTATGAAAATGTCGTCCCTAGAAAGACGTTAAACAAAGGTTTTGAAGAAAATTTGCACAGAGCGGTAATAATTACTTTAATCCCAAAAGGTAAAATAACATTCGGCAAATTTTAATTCCGAATTTTGACGCTTGGCAAAAAGACGCCATTACAAACAACTTTTCTTTTCTTTTTTTAAGTATACGTAACGTTTAATTTCCTCGCAGGCAGTTCCTCTCTTTTCCTTTGTTTGTACGAAAAGAATAACAATTTTAAAAGTTATCCGTGTCTCCGTGTTTCTGTTCATTTTTTATTACCTAAAAAGCGTTTACTTTTGTTTATTCGCTTCCGATTTTTGCCGGCCCCGCTTGGTTTTTGTTCATCCGTCTGATGCATGCAATATTTTGTTTTTCTTTAATATATGTAGTAGGTACCTTTTAGAACCTATTGTAAAAATAATATTATAGGTGAGACTCAAACTAGGGAATCAAATAAGCTTATGAATTGTAAAAAATAACATGTATACGATACACTCGAGACATTACTACCGCTACACTTAGGTAATAAATAATACCAATGTATTTGTGGTATTATGTATAACTATTGTTCATTTAGATGTTTTACACACTGCAGTAATAGAAGTTAATGTTCATATATCTTACGTAGTGTTGTGTTATTCGCGACTGTTTCTTACAGTACACACGAATGAACCATAATCTTGTTACGGTTTACGACCTACTTGGTGTCACGTACTATGTTCATGATCTATAAAAATCTGTACGCCCGGTGAAATATTCAACTGCAAAAATATGATTGCAGATAAAAATGTAATGGTGATTCGGGCGATGGCGTATTGATCGGTCGCGTATGGAAATATGGCGCGCTGGCAAATATAAATCTTGTGTGGTCGCGCTGGCACCTAGCCAAGCCTGTCCGGGTGCTAGCCTAAGGGCGTAATGGCCATTGCGCTTTTATGCGTGTTTTGTGCGTGAATTATCTGCAATTATCACAAGCTGTTGAAATAATAAAATATAGAGAGGCGGTAGAGATAACTAACGGTTCCTAATATTCATAAGATAAAATGTCTAGAATAAGATTAACATTTAAATCGAAATGAAAAAAGAGGAGAAGCAAGATATGTTTATATAAAGGAAATAAGAAGCGCCCATCAGCCATACATTACGAGGACTACGATACGAGTCTTACAGGCAAAAACGTGGAAAATGTGAAATATTGCTAGTATTTTCATTGCAATACATTATTTGTCTACGTGCCAAACATTTTCATGTAATAGACAACTTCATGGCAAGCGGTATGATACTCTCTACATAAAGAGGTATGAAGTACCTTTACATAGTAGAGATACAGATTCCTTTTTGTCGTCGAAATTCTTACTTACATTTTCGAATAATTTTCGTATCGAGAAATACGTGAGGATTTTGTTCTGTGACATTTGTAGCAGACGTTATGTGTGGAAATTTTCTTTCATACTTATGCCTGCAATGAAAAATCACATTTTGGATTGAAGTGCCTTTGTAAAATTTGTCGGTTAGTACCTACATACCTACATGACGCAACTTACAGTTTTTTTTTTATATTAGGCACCTACCTACTTAAATAATGAAAACGTGTGGTAAAATTTTAATTAATACGGTAGGAATAGGTAATCTCCGGGGAGCATACAGCAAAAGTTAACTCGTTAGGCACGTATTAAGAGAAAAGTTTGTTTAATGAGAATAAGTTTAATGTAGGCTGGATTTGTGTCGGAGTGGAGAGCTGGAGAGCGTACTCGAATTAATGGATCGCGGTCTAAATTGCCTAATTACTAATTATGTCCTGGCGATAAACATTACTGGTCTATTTTTGACAATTATAAATTGCTTTGAAGTAATGTAGAATGGTTGGTTTCAGCATGTTAGGCAAATTTACAAATGATAAACTTAATAAAATATATATACTTAGTCTATGATCGGTTACAGTTATATTAAAATAATTAGTAAGTGCTGTAAAACATATTATAGTACTTTAATCTGTAACTATTATTTAGTAATTAGATTTCATTAATTATTAGAAAATCCAATTGTATGCATATATAAAATTAAAGCTTAACAAATATGTTCCTTTAAATAATGCATGATATTATTATCTTATCAAATTGAACTCTTCAAATTTAGTCAAGTTTCAACAATATGTAAAATTTAATTAATGAATCAGTGCAATGATATATTAACTCTTTGAAATGATCTTACATTTACGCATTTAATTCTTTGGGGGAACAATGTTTTACATAATGTTGTAAATATATAGTAGGATAATGAAGATACGGGACACGAAGAGCAGCTTATGTAAATAGTATTGTAACTTGAAACAGAAATTGCATTAAAACAAATGCTGTTAATTTAATGAAGTATAAAAGTATCTGAACTCTTCTGCATCGGACAAAGCGTGTCGCCCAATCGTTTATGGCGCAGGTACGGACAACTGAGCAATGGAAATCACTGGCAACCCCAATCTTTTCCGATACGTATAACTTGAGATTATCTAAAGTAAGAGTGAATAGTTCTTTTCTATAAAATTAACACAAATGGGGAAACAGTGAATGATATATTTCAGGAAAGCTCGTGGTTTTAAAAGTTAGAAATGTGAAAATTGATATATAAGCTTATGACTGGAAACTCTTTTGATATTGGCTCCTGGCCGTCTTTAGATAGATGAGTACCTATCATAAAATAAGTATTCCACTAGATTTGAAATAAATGCAACAAAAAGACATGTAACATCAGTTCAAACCCTCTATATTATGAGGTTCCATGTGTGCGTAAAGACCAATAACTTTGAGCGTATCGTAAACATTTTTTCATTTCGACGTGGCATTAAACTTTTCTTTGCTGTAAATATGATATATACGGACATGTTTTACTGACGTTACTGAAGACATATTGCTTTCGAATAAAATACGGGACGGGGCAAAATAAAAGTTGTTTTAGTCAGCGTATTGAAATGTAACATTTGGGATCGAATGTTCCAGGGGCGGCCCCATGGGTAAACATGCTGATATGAGAGTTCCACGTGCCTGGGAAAAACAATTGAACAGGTAAGATATATTTATATTCAGTAGATAGATACGAATGTTTATTGCCACTTTCTCCTACAATAACAATAATCTTATTTACATGGCATGGAAACTAAAAGAGTTCAAAATGTACTTAAACTATTTAATAGCGGAAATACAAGTTCTTATATAACATTACAAATATATCTTTAATAAAGTTATCGTTTAAGATATCAAAGTTTCACGATGAAATTTTTACGTTATTTTGTAATACTAGAGGATCTTGATTGCTTAGATACTTGTGTAAATCCCATTTAAATACTTATTACGCATTGAATATGACTAAATACAATCTTAACAAGAATATATTTCCGAATAATAAATGTATTATCTATTGTATATTATATTAAACTCATTTAAGCACATGTCTTACCAACATTATATTAAAATTTACTACTTGATTTTGGACTCTAGTCGTAATAATTATGTGTATAGTACCGGGCAGGCCGAACATAAGACGATTAATTAGTTAACTTCGCTGCTAGTTCGCAATCTCAAAATGACTGTTGGTTATCGTATTCACGAAGTCATATTTATGTTGGTTTACTTACATTATCGACACCACCAACCCTCAAGTTGTTCTACTAGACAGTTGTTTGCTCGTCGACGCGCAAGATTAATGATGGGAGTACGACACTACGCAAAATCGGGGAGGCAAGGGGAGAAATGTACCGGGGTTCTGGTTCAATCCCTCGCCTGAACGCAGTAATACGCTATTTGCACTAATTGCTCGTAGATATTTACGTGAGCGCAATTCGTGCGGGTTCATTGTTAGGTTTATAAATGAGCATCAATGAAGACGTATTCATTTATCTTAGATTCTAATAAATCTGTTGGTTGAGAAACGAATTTATCATCGTTTGTATCGAAGTGAAAAGCCTATATGCCTATATTAGTTGGATTAAGAGTCGTTTAATTATTTTGGCTGTTAAAAATTCTACAAGCTTTCAAAGATAGGTACATACTCTACCTTCAAAGACCGCCGCCGTCAGATTCACAGTGTACAATTACGGATGTTATTGAATATGTTTTAACTACTAGATACGGTATTTATTAATGTTACTCTATATATTATGTACATACATATTTCAATATAATTTCACGAGCATTAGAAAAGCTACATTAATGATAGCATGGCTCGATTCGCTTTTCGCTCGAACAGAAAACCGTCGAGCGTTAAGGACGTCCGAGGCCGCACATCACTCGGAATTAGTAGGGAAAAGCGAAACTAAATCTCAATCCGTCCGGGTGCGTCAATGTGAGGAAATTGATGAGTCAGGCGATCGAGCGAGTGCGTATAAAGGCCTCGCGGGGAAACAATACTCGTTCAGCTTTCAGAGCGCTTCCCTCGTGCAATTAGGTGAACCTTTTTGTTGGCCGCGCTTTCCGCAACTACATTATCGGTATACAATGGTCGCAATGATTTGCGGAAAGATCGAGAAAGGTCGAGATTATTTTTTTGTGAGATCCCCACGTTTTGTTCGTTGCAGATTCGTCTGATTTGTGATCCTTCGTCATGCTATCTCGACGAAAATTTCGCATTGCCAGATTTAAATTGAATATCTAAGTTGTCGAGGGATAGAAATGTTACCGATGTTCTGTGATGATGTTGCAATATATTAATGAAAAATTGACAACAATTTTAATGAGTCTTTGATACGAGTAAATATAACGTACCATATTATTTTGGAAATTATTAAATTAGCATATTTATGTAATTACATCTTGACAAAAGATTTGTTGTCCTTCGTCAAGTTAATTAAGCGAATATAATGTAAGCTTTATATTGTTAACGGGTCTATTGTATGTAGTTTAGCGTGGAGAATAATTTACATGTTTCTTAATTATACAAGATTTATACCGGTTAACGTTACAGTGTTATGTTTTTGCTCATAAATAACAAAGACTGGTAGTGAAACCCTTTCATTATACTTCTTTAATTAGTAGGTACACACACGACGTATTAGTAATACTACTTACTGTATTTTATTACTATAGCAAAATTATTATTTTACGTGATAAAATAACAGTAATGATTGTTGTTGAAAACTAACGTAAATAACGACATTGAATTCCAGATTGCGGAGTTGCCGATCTACTGACGAAGACAATTTGAGAACGAATATTAAAATAATGAAGAGGAGTAGGAAAGGAGAGTATTGAAGAAAACGGAAATATACCACTTCGAGAACAAAGAAGAAAAATATAAATGGCACATTCGTGATCTACCCTGTAGATCCGGGCTTTTGTAGATTAGTTAAGATCAGAAGCTCGTCTCTACAGGTATCTCACGGCTGGAAGACCTCGCTACTTTTACTTCAAGAACGAAGATTCCAGAACGCGTAATTCAGATCGAAGATTTTAGAATGAATATTTCAGAACAAATATTGCGGAACGAATTTCCAAAATTGCAGCAATGTTACTTTTCAACTACTTACTTGATATTCATGTTTCATAGTAGAGGATTTAGAGAATAAAAGCGAGTAAGTAAAGTAGATATGTATATACCAAGTATGTGGAAATCAGAGTAGTAGTAGTAGTAGCAGCAAATAAGGATGAGAAATACTGTGGAAAATTTCGCCATGTCTTCATGCCCTTAGACGTCACCCTAAAGTTTGTTACACTTACTTAAGTCAGGCTTTCATGTTCAACACTATACGCATTAGGCTCCTCCCCGTTGCTTTATCTATTACTAAAAGTCTTTTTTATACGACCTACTCTTTTAAAATGACTGGCCAGAGGTCTAAGCTTCATTGGTATCCTTAAATTATTCGCATAACCGGTCACTTTCGTATCGCAGAGACTACATTGAGTCAGAGCCGGATTAACCCTGTATGGGCCTGTAGGCAATACAATTTTCGGGCTCCTTTTCTTTACCTACTCTGACTGACTAAATCATGTGATGTATTTTTTAACTTCTATCTACTAGATGGTTCTGTATGAATAAAGTGTTACATGCGTGGAAAAGAAAAGAATAGTATTGTTGATTATCATTTTCGATCTATAAAACTATTTTTTTGCGGACTGCAGTAGGCCCCTGTCGATCCTGGGCCCCTAGGCAGTTGCCTACTCTGCCTTACGGTTAATCCGGCTCTGCATTGAGTTAAGACAATATGTTACTTTCATTGTAGAAGACAATGAGATAAACATTTATCTCATAAAATATGCAATAAACGATTGATTTAAAGCGATTTACACTGACATGATGAGTGCAGTCAGGTGTAGACTAAGATGTCGCACGCCTGCATAGAGAGAATCAATTAAATTTTCTAGAGTAAGTACTACATATGATTATTAAAGGTATTGTTGACCTACATACGATGCATAAATAATTTGGTATTAGGCAACATTGGGACTTTTAAAGCGTTTACTATTATTAGGCCAGCGATGAAGTAATGAAATACTATAGTAAATCATATTAGGTTTCAGACAAATAAATCTTAGAATGATTTTAGATTTTTCATTTAACGATGACAGAGCAATGGCCGCATAAGAGCCCTGGGTTCCTTCGATAACAGGATGAAAAAACTGCCTGCCAAGGATTATCGGAATTATTACATTACATTTGAGCTGAGAAATTGAAACTGGTAACATTTCGTGTGGAGTCTAATATGAGTAAAGTTTGATTGCTATTCTTTACAGAGTGAAGCATAAAGACAGTTGTAAAACCTTTAAAAGTCTATGATTTCAAAATAAGTATAAAATGACTGTATGTAAGTTATTATTATTCAAGAAATTGTTAATATTCAGTTCATATATCTTGGTAACCATTTATTTAACGTTTGTAGAGGTAGAAATCAAATGCATTTAATACAATTTGTATATAATATAATGTATAGGTATAGTTAAGGAAAACTGCAGTAAACTTATTGGGGTAAAAAAAACTTCTCAATTTAAATAAAAGTCCTGTAGCAGCTCTTATCAGTTATCTACTTTACACGTTATAAGTACCTGAGAGGAACACGAAATATAGATGTTTTCTAATACATGATTCAAGCTGAGCTTTTCCGTTTGCTATTTAGGTAATTGTTAATTTTGTGTAAGTATATTTTTAATCGGTATGCATTTTGTGTTATAGGTGAAGGAGCGAGCGTCCAAAACGTGATATTCAATCAGCAGTGCAGATTTCAGACGTCAGGCCTGTTTTTATATAGCATCATTATGGACGATCTTTTATGTAATCAATAAATATTCATATTATTTTATTCCATGTAGAATTTTAAATGTATTTTAATTTTAATTGTCCATTGTCTACCAAAGTATTAATGAATAATGCTACATTTTTTTATTTGTTATACCTACTCTTCCTTCCAAGTACTAAGGATCGTTATAAAGGAGTAATACAATTTTTAAATTACATTTTTCATTGATAAAAATTAAATAGGTACCTACTTACAAACAAGATATTATGTAAGCATATCTTTACTTAATTACGAATTCATTTTTAACAATGTAGATACCTATTTCTCCTCGATAACTACTACTGAGGTGTGCTTACTTATTTTATCCAGGTATATGCTTTTGTTATCATTATTTTTTTTTCTTTGAACTGGATATGAAACAGTAGATACCTATAACAGTCATAATAAAGACAGACCTGCATTTTTCTGTGTATTCTTTGTGTTTAATTATGTTTATTCCAGGAGCAGGAGGATGTAGGAGCTGAGACGTTTTTTAATAAATAATTGCTATTAAAATATTATCATTTTGTCACAATTTGTTTCATTAAAACCCATTGTATTGCATTCGATGTTAGGAACTGAATGTCTGCATTATTGTTATAGACACTATTGATTTATTGATCGACTATTTTTTTGTTTATGATTAAATGTAGGTAGATTTTGCACGAATAAAAAACCTCACCTACAGTAAGCGATCAAGTCCTTCTAGAATTAAATATTAGTCGTGTTTTGAGAAAACACCCAATTATAATGAAACTATATAGGTATGTATAAGTGTAGGTAGTACTGCTCGAAGGCTATGTAGGTAGGTACTTTAAAGTATTCATTGGTATTACCTATCCATATATAAATTGAGATTACTTTTTATATTTACATTTTTCTTGTATAAATACAATTAAGGACTTAGACTGTTTCTTCAAATTGTAAAACAACTGAAGGAAATTGCTTTTGTCATTAGATGTCTTGGTTACTACGAGAGGTTATATTTAGTTTATTATTAAAATAATGAATAATTAAAAAAATATACTTAAATCTTTTTTACTTGATACCCAGTTGCAAGCCGGATTAACCTTAAGGCAGAGTAGGCAACTGCCTAGGGGCCCAGGATCGACAGGGGCCCACTGCAGTCCGCAAAAAAAATGTTTTATAGATCGAAAATGATAATCAACAATTTTATTCTTTTTTTTTCAACGCATGTAACACTGTATACATACAGAACCATCTAGTAGGTAGAAGGTAAAAAAATACATCACATGATTTATTCAGTCGGAGTAGGTAAAGGAAAGGGGCCCGAAAATTGTATTGCCTACAGACCCGTACAGGGTTAATCCGGCTCTGAATATGGATATTAAACGAGTAGACAACAAGCGAAAGAAATGACGTTACCGGGGTTGTAGGCATCGGCGCAGTTGTAAAAATCACCGTGGTGACAATAACATCCAATGCCCCATCTGTCGTTAACGACGATTTCATCCTTCACGGGACTATCGTTATATAACCAGGCCAGCAGCTCCGTGGAGTTCCAATACGAATCATCAGCGTCCCAGTCTCCGTCCGCCCACACCACAGATGGCTTGTAATTATTGATCAACTGTTTTATATCTGGCCACAGCTTAGTTTTTGGATAGTTCCGGGTCCTGAATTTAGCTTTTTTATCCTCCAAGTATATCGGATTAAACCATTCGTACAATGAATGGTACACGCCAAATTTCATATTCCTTTTCCTAACAAATTTAGCAAGATCCCCAACTATGTCGCGCTTCGGGCCCACTTCCAAGGAGTTCCAACTGAAGGACCGTTTAGATGGATACAACGTGTAACCGTCATGATGTTTGGATGTGAGAACAACGTATCTAGGAAAAAAATCGGGGTTGTACAAAAAAAATTCACAAGAAAATTATTTAAATTTGCATTGTTTACAACTGTCCCTTTTGACTATGCTTAAAAGCTGCCAAATATAGGTCACTTCCGTGGCTGCGGAAACCCTTGAACCTGGAGAGTAATTTGATGACTCATCCAAATGCCAATCACGACCAAGGTTGTTCAACTTTACAGATCGCTTGCAGCATCAGGGTTACGATCTCCTCTAAACTCTTACAGTTTGGATATACTTATTGTTTAAGCTAGATTCTTACTTGGCGCCAGCTCGTTCAAATAACGCTGCCCAGTAATCAGGGTCGAAAAACTCCGCTTTGAACATTGGCGCGAACTCCTGGTACGTGAACCAGGGAGGATAGTTTTGTTTCATAAATTCCGTAATCTTTTTATCGCCTCCTGGAAACACGTTGGTGGAAAATTAAGGTTTTGAAGCATATGGAGCTAGAATTACCTAATAGGTGAAACAAAGAAAAATTTGATGCATATATTATTACCTAAGAGACATTCAGACGATAAGAGAAGAATGGCAGAAATCACAGTTGAATAATATTCAAATCTCGCCTACAAAGGTAGGTGACTGTTGGTACTCAATCTAGTATAAATGTATGTTTATAAGTATTCATATTAATACAAATATTAACGAAGATCTATTTTTTATTGATATTCGTTAAAAAATATCCTCATTGTAGTGAGTACATGCATGCACCTTCCTGAA